>DWFO01000284.1:0-22440 GCA_018246595.1 Mimoniades nurscia nurscia
ATCCGACTTTATTCCAAGTGAAAAACATAGAAAATGTCCTTTTTGGAACTTGATACTTTGTGAGGTCAAAGATATGGATATTCTAAGACTTCTAATGCAATAAAACAAAATTGGCCAAAATGCAGTACCGACTATGTTAATTGCTGCAGTCGATATAAATAACAAATTTTTATTACAATTATTAATTGTTAACAAATGAGAGATGCAGATCGTTTTAGCATTGGTTTAGTTCTTGCACCATTGCATATCTTTCTGTCGGCACCGACTACGATGTTATCTTTCGAGACGTTCCGAAGAAGGTCTTGGCTAGCGATAAAAGATAGACTCAAGTTGCAGCATCATTATTTTTACAGTAGAAGTCCAGACGACTCCGCTTAATGAGGACAACGTGATAAAGAAGAGTTACATTTGATATGAACATTTCATTACAAGACAAGTTCTATGAATATGATGGATATACATTGTATGTGGCTACAAATGTTCTAACTTTACCAACGTCATTTCTGTACGAAACGTATTCTGTACTTGAAACTATAATAAGTCCAAAGAAACGTAGACTTTATGATAACAACAGTAGCGTTGAGTTTGTCTTGCGGTTGCTTTTCGATTCATGAGTCGTCAATACAAGCTGATTATCTCTTATTCTCGATTCTTTATGCTAATGACCTATTGATACGAAGCCTTATAGGATTAAGGTGGGATTCGAATACAATATCGATTTATTCTCAGTTTTTCAGCACATTCATTATGTATGGATGTATCATTAAGCGTTTGTTTCGTAATGAAATAGTACTTATTGGTATTAAATGTAGAGTTACGTTTATTAGTTATGCATTATTACGTTGCGAGTGTTGTACATCGCTTAGGCTACACGATTTATCTTCATTTAACGCATTGAAATACATTTAATGTTAGATATGTACATACCGCTATGTCCATACGGACATGTAGACTGTATTCAGTGTGAAAAAGTACCTGCAACAAAAAGAAGCTTTTGTTAAACATGGCTATATTGTTGTCATATAAAACATTGATACCACCATACCCATGTAGGTATGTACCAAAGAAAAGTCTCCTCGTCCGAAAAAGTAAGTGAGTGCTTAAGGGCCGCACATAAGCAACCAAGATACGAGTTGGCCACTAACGCATACGCCGATTATTCCACACATGAGTATGATCCAAACCGTGACCAGCACAGTTGGAACTTTATGACTACTCTATACTTGATATGAGTTAATACACTCTTACGCTTTAACACTCTTACAATATAAGTATACTTTTTGATGAAATAATACTTATATACGATGAAATAATACATTCGTTATCATAGATATCCTTTTATCGACTTTCTCTCGAAATGAGGAGTCAATTATGTATAGACATTAGAAATAAATTAAAACGAAATGTTTCCAGCATGTTTATCGACACTATTTGTAAATTCAAGGTGGTCCAGTTCGAAGTAACTAAAAAGTATGAATCGCTGGCCTTAAACGGTAATAAGAATACACACTTAAGCTACATTTAACGACAGTTTAATGATATCGACCGGCAATGCAGCACCAGGTCCAGATGAGTATGATTCTCGTAGCAACTGCGAAATTATAACGATAAGAAATACATGTACACATTTTACTGTGATATTTGGTATTTTTGCTAACCACCACGGGTAGTACTATTTGTGTTGAAAACGAAAATCTAAATAATTTACAAGCTGAACAAATAACACACAAAAGGTTACTACTAAGCTCAATAGTTACGACATCACTTGACTCTAAATGTTCCAATATCATTTGACTAAAATAATTGAGAAAAATACGATTTTAGATGTTCATGGCATATATAAAATGACCAATCCAAATGTAAAAACTCCAGGAAGTTCTGTGCGTGACATCGTTTGACATTGTTTGGAGAGTATAAAGGATAATATATGTCCCATTTTATACAGTAACTGCCGAGGGTGGCTTGGAGCATCCTGCACGCCGCTTAAGGGTGGATTTATCTCACACTTCACCAACACGATATATACTTTATCTGTACTCAGGTTCGTATGTAAACAAAACATTTGATTGAAAATTATGTAATTAAGGTTATTTGATCTAGTTTACGTTTGAATCAAATACACACGCAACCATATTATTCGTATATAAAAGCGATTTACTAACTAAGAAATAAGTATGTGAAAGCGTCAAAGCCTTCACTCACAAGGCAGCGTATTTCAGCTACAAGCCTTTCAGTCTCAATAAAATGCAAAACAAAACATGTCCTAATTGTTTGCACAAGCGCTAAAAATTTCATCCTTGACCAACATTGGATACCACACCAGAAACTAGGTCTCCCCATCTAGGCAGTGGGAACAAGGCGTATGCTTGACACAGTTCTGTTCTATCACTTCTATCTCAATATCAGTTAGGGCTGGAACACACTCGCTACTCGACGTACCGAAACATAGATGAAGTGACGCGTTGACAACGTGCAAGAAGCAATCGCTAATGAGGATTTAGTAAATCATTTATATTATTAGAATGTTTTTGGTATCAGTTAGAATGGAACATTAAAAACAAGAGAAAAAAGAATTAAAAGCAATACGAATAATAAACAATTAAATTGTTAAAAAAATTGTAGTTAATCTAAATTACGAGTAAGTAGAACACCGTGAATTTTTAGCTTTGTCAAGTCGTAGAAAAATATTTAAGAAAACAGCTTATTTTAAAATTGCAGAAGAACATCACCTAAATAATCAGAATACAAAATACGAAATAGAAATACGTAATACATAGATGTGCTCATGCCCTTTGTTAAAAGAGAACAAAAAGAGAATGCTCGGAGAGCCCGAGGCATTTCATTGTGCAGTAGAGTTGCGATTGAAATCTGAATAATGTGGAAGTGAAAAACAAGGTAATTTTAATTAATTGTAACATCTGATACCTACCACTCGGATTGTTCTATAGGGAGTATAGAACGACATTTTGCGAGCGATTTTAATACCGAAATAAAATCTATATTTTAAAATATTAAATATACTTACAATAACAGTATTTTTGCCTCCTTGTCATGCTTTTTTTGATAAGCAATAATGCTGTAATATACAATAGCTAGTATATACGTACACTGTGGTATGTTTACTATGGTAAAGGAGAGGAAAGTAACTAAAAAATTGTCCTTCATTAAATTAATATACATAGGTATATGAACAGATGTTTCACGTTCTCGTCACTTCTACCAATATTAAAAAATAACTAATAAACAGTTAAGTATGTATCGTTAAAACTGTAAATATATTCGGTTGTGGAACAGTTACGTCTCTGTTCAATTTGTTAATGAAAACTCATCTGTTATCGTTGACAGGCAGTTATGTGAAATAAGAGCTTGTTTCAATGATATTACAATTATTTCAATTTTTTATCAAATTAAACTCTGATTTTTGCATACCGTAGTGATATATCCAATTAGTTCTAATATTATTGCTTATAGAAGTATCATGTAACTATGTATGTAGTATGAAATATTTAGTTTTAGTATGAGCGATGTGTTTTGAACTTAATTTTAAATATCTACATATTAGATGAACATTAAATATGATCTCACGGAACCAACGATCTAATATTATATCCATAAGTATCAATCACAGTATTAAATTAATATCCTTAACCAATTAAGTATATTAATATACCAAATTTAATAGGAAAAAAAAACGTTTGAATAACTCCGTTTGAAACCGACTGATTGGTTACAAAAACAGGTATAAATAAATCGAGACTTTTTTACTTTATGCTTAGTTAAATAAAGCTGACGATTGCTTATCAAGAACATTTAACAATCATATTTAGTAAATGTAACATATTGGATTAACATTATTTCGGACATTGTTTAAGATTTGTTGGATTAACAGCTTGACGGCACTTGTATAAAGATAATAAAATCTTTAGTTATCTTTAGTCACTTTTTATACTGGCTTTTCATTCTTTTTTTAACAAATCCAGAGGAAGCACAAACTGCCCAATGTGAAAGTAAATAACATTGATGTAATCTTTAAATCTTAATCTACAGCACAAAATGTTCTGGAATGTTCTATACTCAGTTCCATAAAACATGAGACATTAGTCCCCGCCAAAATAAAGCCAACTATTAACACAAAACACTAAGAAGTTATTCCTAATTTAAAGCAGCCAGCTTAATACATATACCTACATACCAAGCGTCAATAAACATGAAATCCCAAAACACTGGTCCAAGACAGACAACAAGTCTCGTAAAATCCTCCCTAGAAGACTAGTGTATACTATTCGTACAAACGATTAACCAAAAACCGTAACGGAAAGCGGTCCAGAGCACCCATGGGAAATACTCTTGTTAAACTCCGCACAACACTATTAGCTTCAAGGTGGCTAGTCCAATTTGTACCACCGCTATCTGCTAAGCGATACACGATAAATGATATAACCCTGAAAGGTTTATAAGTGCATCTATGAAATGAATTTTGTACCTTAATTTGTAAAATAAATCAAGAATTAACTCATTACTGCGATTATGTACATATTGATATTTTTATTAGTGTTCTGCATTCCTCTGCCTTACTCTTCGGGGATTACAGGCGGGAAGTTACGTTTGATATTTTTAACATTTACAGGATTGTGTACACACATATTTATATCGATAAGATGAGCAATATTTCAAACCATAAACAAAACGTATTATTTTAATGAGAATACAAAAGCAGAACTATCAAACGTCGGTATCCTGAGAGAGTTTTCCTGTTTAATAATAGAGTTCAGCATTTACCGTTTCTTTAACTAATCACTGGTAGTATTATTAGCCACGATAATAATGTTTGCTTAATCAAAAATCTTTTGACGAGCTTTTGACGACTAGACACGGTTGGCGTACCATTTCGATCTTCACTTGCTGTTGGTTTACAAAGTACTTTAACCTCCACGAATGTTATTTCAGGCCGGCGAGCGCAACTATTTATTCGCTCCTGAAAAGTTTTCCAATAAGCCTTCGACACACTGATTAAGAACCGCCTACTTTCTTTTTGGTGAGTTTTCCATTTTTGTCAAGGACATCCACTGTTTAAAAAGATATTATGCGTGACGGTAGAAGTATTATTATAGTTCGGTGATATAGTGGTATTAAAAGTAGGTCAGTAAATATTTTTACTTCATGGCTTGTACGTTCGTATCAAAAAATATATTTCGAATATGTCGTTAAACATTTCGGTTGATTGTAATGTTATTTTATATATAAATGTTATTTAAGGATATATAAAAAAGGATATATATTAAGGATATATATAAAAGATTACTTGCAGTAAAGACGAAGGAAAACATTGTGACGATACACATGCCTTAGAATATTTCGTAAACTTCTCTACTGCACGTGAAGTCTAACAACTTACACATAGCCATAATGATAGTCTATGGCCTCATCCTTTCCTATTCTGAGAGGAGACCTGTATCTCATGCGGGGACAATAAAACGGATGATGACGATGATTTCATATACAAAAGACTTTATAAGCAAATATTTAAAATACCTATCTAGCATATTTTCTATATTCAGAATAAGCAAACGAGAATTAAAATCATCTAATATAGAGCAAACAAGATATTTTTTTTAGCTGAAATCAGACTTGAAATATAAAGCTATATTTGAAACAAGCTTAAAAAGATTTATTTAGTATATCCTGATCTTATATGTTATATACATAAAGAAAAATCCTTCTTGTGTACATTTTTTTTTCGTATTGAGCGTAAAAATAGACATATGCCGCATTTATTATTATTTTTGTAAGATTGAATCGATTATGGGACAAAAATTTATTTTCCACGGGCATGCCTTCATTATCGTGCTAACGAATGATTTCCCTTGGGTCTGTTACAATATTAAATATGATTTAATACGACAGAAAATCGGATTTATAATTCATGTCACACTGAAAAAAATGTTCGTAGCAAATAATTGTGAGGTTATTTACTTTAAGAGGAAATAAAAAAATGCATAGATTACTTTTACGACAAATCAGTAACAGTTGTCATATAAAGAAAAGGATAAAAAAAATGGTGAATTTTATTAGAGCAATGTACCTAATTATTGTGGAAAATGCAGGTTATTTCTGCTCGTTACGGTGAAGCCCTTATTTTAACTCAGTTAAGCAAGAGTAATTCCTCAATGTTACGGTATATCTAGTTATATTCCAATACGTTCATTAATATAGCCACTAAAAAGCCGGTATCAAATGTCTTTGTCGGATCTGAATGCACAAATTTCCGAACAGTAAAAAAAGACTTGGCATTAAAAATACAATTTCGAAAATCTATGTCATGTTGAATTTGCCAGGTTAAATTCAGTTATCACGGTTTCTATGATTATATCTCTTGGACCAAGGTCTCCGAACGAATAAAGCACGAATTAGAGATCTTTATGATCTCGAAATGCAGCTTTTGTGGCAGTTATAATACAAAACTGTTTGTTTAAAGGGCAGATACAAGATTACTAATTAGATTTGAGATTATGAAAATGTCAGTGTCTAAAACCGTGTGCCACACTGTTATAATTAAGATACGAACCAATTTGATAATATTTGCTTCTAATTGCCATTACCGTGTCTTCGGCACAATACATTTTACGATTTTTAAATTGAGCAGAAGTTTCCCGGTTCGATTGTAAACCATTCAATCAATTAAAACATGTGTAGTCAACAAAAAACCCAAAAGAAAACAAAATCAATGAACACACTTTAACGATTCTCGATTATTTTATTGAATATAACTACTGTACCAGATATGTCGACGAATGACGCTAGATGTTCCCAATCACTAGACATCTGCAATATCACAAACGACTCCAAGACGTTGAAGGTTTGTAAAATAAAATATTTTTTTCAACTTCACGTCATAGTGTAGTAAGATAAATTTAACAGCATTTAAGTCATACAGCTTACTATTTAATAGCAAAATATTCTCAAACATATTTAGAAGTTCTTACAATCGTAGAAAACGTCTTGTTTCATTTCTATAGAAATCTTCTATTCAAAATGACTGATCAGTATGTAACATAATAAAAGTGTCCTCTTTCCTAAACCTAAAATGCAACCAATACAACAAAAGCATTGCGAATGTATCGGACATTTCATTATTGTAGTTGATTACTTATTTGGTAGCGAAATTTTAACATTGTGATGGGCAGTTTCGAAGTGTATTTCGTCATCGATTCAACGTATTGCTAATGTAAAGTAATCTCCATAAACTTCAAAGTCACCTTCCTTGTAAAATGTTGTTTAAAAAGCATAATTTAACATTTTTATTAAATATGAAAAGCTTCGTTAAATAGCATCAAAGATGTATGTAGACCACGTAATTAAGAAGAAATAACAAAAATGTTTCGTTTAAATATTTCCTTTCTTTTGAATTATCTGGTGGACATTTTAAATCTCAAAAGAATCTAGGTCATGTGAGATTTAAAATTAGCAGGTACTGCACATAATGTATATAAAGCGTAGAGCCATTCCCACAATACATGCATCAGTATGCGACGTATGCTTGTCAGAGTTTTGGATTATCGACGAACCTGTCTGTTGGGAATTTTCAATGGTCCATACACTGTTATAAATTAACTAACACTGGTCATAACAACTTAACATTAATTGACAGTGATGGTCATCTACACAAAAAGAACGTTAATGCAACATATTTCCGATCTGTATATAAAGTTTATTACACACACCACGTTCTTTACGGGGTGCGCAGCGAGCACAGAGTGCCAAACATCTCTATCCTTTCAAATCTGAATTGCTTCTCGTACGTTCAGCCTTCTCTTCATACACGCGCGCCGCATTCGGAGACTTCTGACTCCTCAAGTCACACTCATCACGTATTCACATATGTATTTACAAATAAACCACGTATATAATATATGTATAATTCACACGTGTGTTCCTCCTGCGAGCTCAGTCATTTAGTATTCCACGCTTTTTTGCCGCAAGCCGTTTGTACCTGAAAGAGACCCAGGCGGGCAGTTCGGTTAACAAACGCTTTCATTGAATATACAAGCAAAAGCTATTCAATGTACAAATCGTGCATTTTTTCCACTCTATATTTAAATTTATAGTAACGTAAAAATATACGTATGCTTTTGTATTATCTAGCTGCATTGATTGTAGCTAATCAATGCAGCTTAGTGACATCTTTATACAGTATTAGATATCAAAGTGAAATGTTTCATATGCGTAGAAAAGGGACTTCTAATTAATGAGATGATTCTACGGTTATTAGATATAAGGCAAGGGGACGTGGAAACACTGGTGGTGTATATTTTATGTTAATCTTTTTAATATCATTTTCATGATTATTGATAATCTTTTTACATAAGAGTTGCACTTTTGCACATACCCATCATTTTGAGAGGAGATCTTTGTCTAACTGTAGAACAATAAAGGTTATATTATAATGAAAGTTAAATGTCTAAGTGATTCATATTTGTATAATAAACTCAGTGCCTCGTGTTGGTTGCAAACGCGATCAATATCAATATAAATCGAGAGGTCCTGGGCTTAAATTGCAATTGCAGGCAGGCACTTAGGTATTTTTCTTACATATATTTTATAGCAGTGGCTCGAATCTGGATATGTGCCCAGTGTATGGCAATAGACTCACCAACTATTCCATACCGGGACGTAACCGTAACTGGTGAAACGTGGGAGTGTAATAAACTCCTCTGTCTTCTTCTTCAGGAAATACAGGCGTGATGTTACGTTGTATAACAAACTATTTTCATGGCTTCGTTCACAGAAAATATCAAATTTATGAATATGATCTGAAGGAGGCTTAGCAAAATATCTCAGGAAATTACAGAACTTTTTTTTAATAAAATATCAATCATTACAAAGGTTAATGTTTAAATCACTTAAACAATCACATTGAAATGTGTAAAAATATTAAAGGATAAAAATTACATAGGTACACGAATAATAAGAGTGAACCCATTCATTAATTGGCCTCCATTAATATCGGTACAATAAAATTCACATAACATTTAAAATGTCATGAATGTAATATGATGTATAACCATTGGTAATAAAGATACTTTCAAGCAGAAACTTCGGTGATATGGCTAGAATATATTAAAATAAACTTGTTGAATTTTCAGTTATGTTCGATTATAATACGTAGAACATTAAATACGGCGTATAGAATGTAAATAAATTACTTGGATCGTGTGAGAATATATATAATATCCAGCTTATTTTGTTTATGAATAGTACCTATAACCACATGGATTTATTTTACAATCGTTTCGTAAACATAAGTGATATAATAATAATTTTACTAGACTACAACTAGACTAGTTTTAATGGAGTGTAGTCGAAGTTTTGCGGTAGTAATATTTTTCTGCCCGCCTCAACCTAATGTTTTTAATAAGAAACAAGATGTTACATCGGAGAACTGATGCATCGAGGTAATTACCCGCCATTTGCCTATAAGGGGAAGTTTGCCGAAAATCCAACATCAAATTAGAACGAAGGAAGCGTTGTTTTTCTACGAACAGATTTATAGCAACACTTAGCTTTCCACTTTGCCATGAACAGTTGAAATTTTCCGTTTGGGTATGGTCGCGCTGCTAGCGTTTTAATAGTATTATGTACTAGTTTTTAAATTTAAAAACTTGAACACTTTGAAATAGCTTTTTTTATTATGACTTTTAAAGTTAGTAGCATTTTTTTGAAAATAACTATCATTATCATCATTAAATATTATTCTTGTTGCAACTCTGCAAACAGGACTTTTGTCAGAAAAAGCAGTGTCAAGGCTATTGTTTGCTATGATAGCCATGTGGGGGTTGGTTGGTTGGTACTAAAAGCAAACATGAATATAACAATAAATATTTAAAAAAAAATGTTTTGTTTTTACATGATGATATAATGATTTTATTTTAGATTAAATTATGTAATTTAACTATTTACAAGATATTTTACTAATTAACATAATGATAAGCCACATGCATACAAATATTAATTGAAACTTCACCATATTTTTATTCAAATATTCAATACTGTTTACCCTAAGTCCGTCAGTCCACCCAAGGATTATTGGGAGGACCAACCTGACAAGGACATGCGACGATTTAAGATCGAAGACTGTTGGAAAGTTGTCTTAAACAGAGAGGGACAGGTTCTCCGTGTATTGGAGGCCAAAACAGATTTTGAGACGACAAGCTAGCAACATACATATGTGTGAGTCTAACCAAATATTTTTCTTACCCACATCCTAGTCAAACATTGGGCATAAAACCCTGACAAGCTTTTTCTGAAATAAACGGATACGCCATAACGTAATTTTTTTGGGTTCATTGAACAAATTATGTAATGAATAAATTGTTCTTTATTTGAGATGATTAAAATGGCTAACAACTATTTAAAAATAACAATGTAAACATAGAAAATGTTTCCAATTAGTTTTGCCTAAAATCGCTAGTTCTCACGCTGCGCCCCGGCAAAATGCAAGCTCTATACTCCTTTGTTTATACAGGGCGTTGTTAAAAGAATGCTGGCTCAAATTCAAACTCGCAAAAAGAGCTTAGGTGTTTAATTAATTTAAAAGCTTTGAAAGAAGAGGGGACTCGTCTGTTAGAGCACAATGCGATTGCCTTTTTCAGTTCATTTTCTCTTGTAAACAATATTTAGTATTAAGTAGAATATTTCTACAAGGTACTGAAAGTACCTGTGTAACTTGTAATTGAATTTGTAGATGCACCACTAACAATTTTAATAATACCATTAGATTTTTTGTCCATGTTATAATAACATAAAGGCGTCTGGCAAGATATAATTTCAAGCAAAACACTCGTAATTCTATAGCATATGAACTGGATGTAAATTTGTTACAGTAATAGCACGTACAGAGGAAAGTTCTCAGTTCGTAGGGCGATAATAGATTTACAACTCGTATCTAAACTCAACTGGAAACTATCATATCGGGTATATTTTTTACTAGTAATAGTAACGCTCAAATCGAACACCGTATTTTGATCGATACGTGATGGATATTATGTGATTATTTATTCTTATTACACGTTCACTCAATCCGGTATCCCACTGTGATACAAACGGTCAACGTAACCGTTGCGCTAAATAGGAAATAGAGAATTGACAATACTTTCACTGCAAGATATGTAGAGTGTCAATTCAGTAAATACAGACCGATTGTCGAATATAAAAATCAGGTATGTTTTTCACCTTACATTTTTCGACAATGCATCAGCCATATTGGTCATCACGCCGCACTAGAAACCCGGTGTACGACTCCATTCCGAAGCTTATGAACATCTGCGTAGCTGTCTGCTATCATCAGCTTACTCTATGTATCTATACCGACATCGCGTATTTTGTTTACGTATATGGGTGTGAGTATCTCTGTGTAAACTAAAGAAGTTGAGTGTTATTTTTCCAATCGACTTGTTCATAGACTACATTATTGAGAAGTTCATGTCGATATATTGTTTCTACGCCTAATATACGGAAATTGAAATAAAAGATAAAGCTTTAAGTTCATAATACATACATAAAGTCGAGACTTTATACAGAACGTAGGCGATACTATAATACTGATTACGAGTATGTTAATATTTTAAAATAATATGTTAACATATGTTTCGTGTAAACTTGATAGGTAATTGCAGACAATATTACAGTGGAATACAATTATTAATAAATATTTATATAACATCAACATACTTTTTGTTCCATTAAAACCACACATAGCTGCGTTAATTTCAAGGCTATACGCATTACGTCCGGCACGGGAACAGATAAGAGCAGTGACGAAAAACGTCTTATCTCGCTATAACGATAAATTACGTAATGTGCGGTCAACGTCAACTGTAGCATGGAGCTACCATTAGACTCTATTAGCACATATTAGCATATTCCAAATGTTTCTGATAAGGATTATCAATTTAAGGAACCACCAATATGTTTAAGGTCAAGATGGTTCGTTACACATTTTCAATACTAAAATATACTAGGAAGATGCAACAAGGAAAAATAAATGCTACCCTGTAAACTATTCATACAATGTGGACGTGAAAGTAACCCCGCATCATATGGTACTTGGTTCCCACCAGTGTCGTTTGATGTGGGTAGTGGGACAGCATTTTTACTTAGTGACAGCGCCATCGCCTAGATGGAAGCACCGTCGCCTTCAACAGAGCGTTGCTGACAACGTAGTATGCTCATTAGTTTCAAGGCATGAGTGGTTACTCTTGGCAACCAATAACAGAGCACAAAACTAGAATTACAACATTTGCCCACATGTGATTTTACACATTTTCATCATTACTTTATTTAGATTTACATAGGCACAATTTTTTTTCACTTCATCAGAACTGACGGTAAATTTTATTATAAGGAACAAACGCAAAATAAATATTAAAATGACAAAATATAATAAAATGCCTCGTTGGTCGTGTTGATTGGAAGTGCAACTGCCGAACGGGAGGTCCTGGGTTTGATTCCCGGGT
The DNA here is from genome assembly GCA_018246595.1 of Mimoniades nurscia nurscia. Taxonomy (NCBI): domain Eukaryota; kingdom Metazoa; phylum Arthropoda; class Insecta; order Lepidoptera; family Hesperiidae; genus Mimoniades; species Mimoniades nurscia. The sequence goes on from DWFO01000284.1 coordinate 12,513, forward strand.
CGGGTACTGCTAAATTTTCTAATTCAGACTTTCTTGTAGTGGCTCGCAGTCTGGTTATGAGCCCGGTGTATGGCAATAGGCTCACCACATAAGGGTGGTGTGATAGTGAGACGTGCCTCTGTCTACCTCTTCGGAGATGACAGACGTGATGTTACGTTTTTTATAATAAAATTTCATAATAAATCCAAAATGTTATATCCTTTTGTTCCTACATACAATGAACCATGGTTTTCGAAATGCGTAGTGTAAGTCCATGGCCTTAACACGAGCAACAAATTAACATGCAACATATATCTTAATAACGTGTTTCATGTATGCTAATGTGGGTTGCTTTTACGAGACCGGCCACTCCGATGATATACAGTCGTCAGGTATGTTATGAGAATGTTATTATAACATATACATACATATAGGTGTGTATATGTATATTGATGGACATACATATATGAATATGAAACAAGCTTGATGGTGATTGAATTAAGAATCGATGTTTTAATTTACATCGATTTTCAAGTTATTAATTTTAGTTTGTTGATCGACTTGTTGCAAGCGCGACTGGCAGTCGAGAGGTCCTGGGTTCGAATCCCAAGTCCGGTTACTATTGAATTTTCATGGATTGTAATTTGTAGTATTGGCTCGGACTCTCGATTTGTGCTCGATGCAGTACGCCCACCACCTCTTTCGTGATGGGGCGTGAAAGTAACTGGTGAAACGCGGGAATGTACCAGTACTATCCTCCTTTGCTATCCTATTACAGGCGTGATGTTACGTATACGTTTAACTTATCAATGGTTTGCATAAGCGTCGCTACACGTTACTGCTGCTAGACAGCAATTTTAGCGATTAACAATAAAATTTTAGGGTTGCTACTATTAAAGTTATATATCTAAGAGGCAGGTTTAATTAAAAGATTTACTTCTACGAATACCCGGCATTTACGATTCAACAAAAGCTAATATTAATACATACATACATACATACATACATATCTTCACGCCAGGTCCCTTGCGGGGTAGGCAGAGGGCACAAAGTGCCAAATATCTCTATTCTTACACACCTGTCGTGCTTCGTCCACATTCATCACTCTTCATACATGCACGCCGGTTTCGGAGACGTCCCTATTATTAATATTAATGAAATAAAATACCTATGTGTCATTTGGTAAAAATATACGGCATTGTTAATGACACATTAATACATACATCACGTGTCTTATTCACATGTTTGATGCCACTTAGAGCTACGAGTGTCGCGAACAAGAAACACAGTTACCACAAAACAAACCGGAATCCAGTGTAAGTCAGTTCGCGTCTCCTACAAAACAGCTATATAACTGGTCTTTTTGGGAATAAGAGTCATATTAACGTTGGAATTCAAGGAACGCGTAATCACGTTAATCACATAGCAAGCGAATTTGGACTTTACCCCTTACAAGATAGAGATACAAATAAGGCGAGCGCCACACGTAACTAGGTTTTGTAAAACGTCACATAAACCTCGCAGAATAATGAGCGTTAGGACGCTTTCAGACGACGCGCAAGCTATGCGCGGTTATCAGCAGTTTATATGATGACCATTGTTTATTGCGCTATCTGGGTGAATTCACATAAAGTAATTTTCTTTAGGATATCAGACTATCACGTGTAAATCCGCATGAAGTAACTGATTTTAGTTTGTTAAGTGATTATAAATACGTACGTTATTTAGATTATTAGGTTATCACAAGTTACAAGCAAAGTAAATTGCTGCAGCTTATTAATTGATCAAGTGTTATTTTACGACAAGTAAATTACTAATTATGCATAGTACCTATATTACTTATTTGTTATGCGTATATATGCAAAGAGTATATTAAATGTAAATTTTATACTACTTACTATACCAACGTTTTATAAGTTAAAACTTTTGTTCTATTCTATGTTTAATATTTCGGTTATTCAACTTGCATTTGTCAAGTAACACAGAATATTAGGTACGTATTCATTATACTGTCAAATTAAGTTATTCTGCGACAGAGACTTTTCATTACTTTTTATTTCAACACATATAGACACGTACGAAGTTCTTGTTATTGTTAAACTAATCAAAACAATGTCTATAAGACGCGCGTTTATTGCACGTAGTGTGGAGACGTCACAACCCAGCGAAATGCGGAGTACGCTGCCGACAATACAATGTTAGGGGTGTTAGGAGCTTCGCAAGTAGGTCGTATAAATTCAAAGCCATCCGGCTACGAATGGCGCGTTAACTCGGACGAGCTCGGACAGTTCCTAATCGTAGGGTAGCTATGTGTTTCGGGTAATTTAGGAATGTAAGATATATCTCATTCGACGCTGGAAGGAATTGTTGGATTTTTCTTTCTTTGTATACGCCTTGATTGTTATTATCGTATTGGATTAAATAAGAACATTTTCATCTGTCTTCTTCCTTTCTGTCTAAAACATGTTTGTATTAAAGTGAAATAAAATTAATTTATATGTACCTAATAAAATCACAACATAAGCATAATTGAACTATGCGCAGGGATGACGCCTCGAAACCGTTCCTGGCTACACCGAATTATGGTCACTCTGAAGAACAAAGAAAGTCTCATAAAAGGTGATGAGCGGTGTGTACAGGTTGCTTGGGAGTGTAATGAAAGTTCTGTTGTTCTTTCTTTACTGCCTCATAATAGAGAGGTTGGAATGCATTATTTAATAGACAGCAAATTTCTAAAGAGAATTTATGAAGATTTACTAACTTACATCTCATGAATTTTGTAATCGATCTATGTGATACCTACATGTTAATAATACTGTAATTATTGATGTTTATATATTTATGTGAACTCAAACAAATCGCTTATATGGACTTGAAAAGATCCGACCACTGTAATCCTGAATTTAAGCAACTTAATTGCTCGTCTTATCAACACTTCCATAACTGTAAACGCTTCAATTCCTTTGAATTTTTCTCACAATTACTTAGTACAGAGCAAAACTAGACGTGGTTAAATAAAATTATAACTGTTTATCGTCATGAACGGGAACTTAGTAGTTTTCTCAAGTAGAATTGTTGAACACAAAAGCTTATCACTTTTAATATCTATGATACTCAGAACATACCATATTTACATATACCATTATAACATAGGCTTAAAAATAACCCTTAGATTACCCAGCGACATAATGGCATTTTTTTTGTGTTACATGTACAATGTGGGAGTGTTCTACATTCCTCTGCCTACCTCTTCGGGGATTACAGGGGTGATATTACGTTTATGTTTTACATGTATAGACGTTTAGAACTCTGTACTTACTAACTGTGAGCAGTAGTCCGCTGCCATTAACTTTAGTTTTTTTTTTAAGATAGGAAGCTACATTACTGGATAAGCAATGGTACAGATATCCACTGTTCTCAGGAATATATACAATGACCAGCCAGACCAACCAACGAAATGAATTCAAACAGAACGTTACAGAACCGACTGCGGAGGTCGGCGGCAAACAATTTTCGTGGACCGCAATATTTCATAAGCTATTGTGCTAGATTTAAAAAAAAAATGTGAGTAGAAAACGCAATAAAAACCCACCGGTATCCACAACGAAACGAATATTTTAAAAACGGTGACTCCCGACTATCCCGTTCGGAACGAAATCCTGTAAAACAAACGTTAATCTCTCGTTTGAACTTAATGCAGCTGAAAGATAAAGGCAAAACAAAAAAAAGATTCGACAAACTTGTTTCAAAGCCTTAACCTGTAGTACATTTCCGGGAACATCGGGCAGACAAACCAATTTGGACTTTAACAGTGCGCGAATTGGATTGATTTTTCCGCATCGGACGGTTGGGAATGAAATGCACGAATCGAAAATAGTTGGACTTGTGACTCTAATGTTTTGATGATGGGGTTTAAAACTGTACGTAATGATCTTTCAATACGGGTGGCAAGGTGTTACTTGTAATACGTTTGTGATGAGTTTTTAATTCGAGTGTCGTGTGAACTCGACTCTCGCGCACTAATAGACACATTATAGTGATTGTAGTAGACAGACGAATGTATGATTTTCACATTTCGTCCTGTTCTCGCCAGTGGTTCACCTCATTACGAGCTAATAACTTAAACAGCACTTTCATGGTGTGGACGAGTTGTTACATGTGAACTTGTTACCTCCATGAGCTCGTTCCCTCGTCTATTAACGTAATTGTTGAATAGCTTCGCTTTATAATATTTCGTTGTTACCTGTAAAAGAAATACAGACGTTAGATGCAATGTAATGTACGTACATACAGTTTTGTTGGGTTTTGATGTGTAAAAAAATAAAAAATTAAATAAAAAAGGATTGATTATCAGCAAAACAAAGATAGAAATTACAAGATACATAGCTAAACATAATGAAGAATGTCAAACATATCTGACAAAGGTTACATTTTTAATCCGCGTCTTTGAGGTTTTAGACACTGTGATGTTAACATTAGATAAATATTCTGTGTGTGAGGATCTGCAGTAGATGATCTCGTTGGAGATCATCACATCAGCCTTTAACGTTCCACTGATGGACATAGGCCTTTCCCAATGTGTGCCACAGAACTCAGCGCTCCGCAGGTCTCATGTTGAAGATGTTCATCGATTAATCGTTACATTTGGTATGAGTACAAATAAGTAATTAGCATTTAATATGGATTTGGAAGATAGATATTTAATGATTGTTAAAACGCAACACAGAACACCCACGGTGTAGTTAACGTAGTTTCTCTTAGGTAGTATGTATGTATAGATTGAATATTGATTCTTATTTATCATCATGTAATTTGAATTTAATGAAAATAAAATACACGTTGGTAGTGGGAGGTCGTTGACCGGAGTGGTCAATACAGACTGATGAATTTTTTCAATATATTTTTCCATAGCTCGGTATAGTCAGTACCTAAGTACTGACCGTTAGAATAATACACGCATAATACAAACAGTCAAAAACGAGTGATACCAGTACTTCAGTACAACGGAAATACCGATGACAAGGAATTAGGTAGGTACATGTCTAAAATGACAAATTTAAATTATTACCAGAACGGTTAATGTTCTCCATAAATACGCGTGTAACAAAATATACATTTATATGTTTGTGTTATGGTCATTTGTAACATTCGTGCCGCATGTGAGTGGCGGCAACGCTGCACATGATCTCAGACAACAGTTTTCCAACCGTCGGCGCCATAATCCTTCAATCTAGTGAATAAACAACAATGTTTGCGTCTCACTTACACAAGCACCTGACCCAGGTTTGCTTAGGTCGGTCCCAATCTCCCAAGAATATTACGATATATCGTTCCATTAAATTGTAATGTAAGAGAACGAAGGTAACCAAGTAACCAAGTAAAGTAACCAAGTAGATTAACGATGAACCAAATTAAACTTTTAGTTTTCATTAAGTAATTTCAAGGGATCTACGTATACCGCGGAAGCGATTTTATTTTTCTTGTTTAACAATATTGTTTTTTGCGCACCTTTTTATATAAAATTATATAATTAATACATTTATTTATCAAGCATCGTTTTCGCGCTCTTTTTAAGATTTTGACTTACTGCTACTCTTATAAATAGAATAATTAAGTTCTTGATGCCTACTGTTTGCTTTAATTCTTGATTCCTCTGCCAAGGTACGCACATTAACCTGTATCTCGAATGGAACCCTCATATATTAATTCTCCATAAAAAATCAATTCGTTACTACCATTAACCAGACACTTAGCAAACTCTAGAAACTAAAATTCAAATCCCAAAAAAACAAATATAACTGTATATTGATTTAAAAACGAATGAAAACATCATGTGATGCATGCTCTTCGAATTTGAGCCCTATGGGTAATTTCCTGGCTGTAATAATTGGAAAGGGTAAATTGACGAAGACTGTTAATCCCCAACTCAAATCTAGCAAATAGGGCTGTTTGCGAATCACTTAGTCAGACGAATTTGTGTATACATACGTTCATTAATTTGGAACTATAAGAAAGCAATTATTAAAACCTTGGAAGACGACGCATGAGAATAGGCAAAAATAATGACAAAAACAATTCTACTTGAAGCCAATCTAATAAATACGATTTAGATATTCACAACATTAGGCTTTATGAACAATATAATAAAACCGAGACAGCTGAATAGTCAAGAAAATATATTGAATCTTTTCATATTAGGTATTTCTGCAAATAAAAAATCATAAAACTTTGATCTGGTATTTAAATTTGCGCAAGACACCAAACCACGATGTTTTACTGTTCTAATTCTAAAATTCCAGGAACCGCTTAACCAATCGGCGTAAGTTTTAAGAAGCTTTTCATCTTTCGATATCGATATTGATATTCCAACAAATCCTTTAACTTTTCGAACATGTGAATGTTTGATTGCTACAAATAGATGTACTTGGCATAACGTCACCTTTTACATTTGATAATGATGGAATAGATGAAGAATTTTGCAATGGAGAGTATAAAACATACATAGCGCCAGATTTGTTGTTGAATTAAGCTCGGAAACAGGCAGGCGGTTTAGCTGATGGTAAATGGTCACTGTCACCTGTAAACACTTGCAATACCCAAGAAGTGATCAATGAGTTGTCAATGTTATGTGATCTCGGGAACTTGAGAGCAAAGGAGAAGAAAATATATTTGGTGAACAGCTTTACTTCAAGCTTATGAAATAGGTATATCATTTTTGTACCTACAGACTTGAAGGAATCTAAGCATTGTTTTGATTTTAAGGTTCGAGTGTGGCCAGCAACGAAATATCAGCATAAAGAACATCATAAAACAAGGAGACGACCGATAACGTTGAATGTCAGTTTTTTCAGCTTTCGTCAAGAAAACAATAATGTTGATGGAGACCATAATCTTCCAATCTATCAAGTAAACAAAGTTGTTTGCGCTACGCTTATAGGAGTCTCCAAACTTGGGTTCGCTTGAAACCATTCCAATATTCTCAGATTCAGATCGTAACTAACCATTTGAATGTATCAATTGCTCACGTAACATCACGCCAGTAATCCCCGAAAAGGTAGGCAGCGGATTGTAGCACATGATATAAAAACTTTCGAACAACTGATCAGAACTGCTATGGACAAGAACAGATTTAAACAACGGATTGTAAAACTTTTGATAATTGAAGTGGCATCGTTACAAATAAAGTAATAATACATACCTACATATATTCAAATCCTTTCTCGTAACACAATAGTGACAACAATGACAAGTAATACAATAGCTGACCTCGCATTTGTGTTAACGATTATTACGAATCTTTATCTGCGAGTATTTTGACTTATAAGCGAATAAGTGTCATGTAGCGTATGAGTTTCGCTGAATTAGGTACTTCACCGCCCACGAACAAATATCTGAGGTTATCTGAGGCGACTCTGTTTAAATTCTTGGTACTTTCTACTAATTCCACGAATTTTTATGTTTACTGTTTTTAAAACGTGACATCACGCCTTTAATCCCCAGAGGTAAGGCAGAGGAGTTTAGCATTCTCCCACGTTTCAACGGTTACCATCACGGAATAGTCGATGAGGCTATTGCAATACACCGCGAACAAATCTACACTTCAAACCACTACTAGAAATAGTAACTCAAAGTTGAAAAAAACCAATAGTACTCCACCAGGGTTCAAGTCCAGGGCGACTCGATTATCAATCTCGCTAGCATTCACTACCTATGAGGCAGTCATTTATATACGCATAAAATTTTTAGGTTATCGAATTTTTTATATAAAAACGGTGTAAAAGTACTATCTCTTCTGTAGTAAAACGTCTATACGTTTTAATATTACGTTAGTAATTAAATGTGTTTATATATGTAGATACTTCATCCACTTAACAAACTCGGGAGTTTGTTGAAAGCGCGCTGATCGGGTCTGACGCTTGGCGTTAATGTTTAAGTACGAGTATTTTAAGGTGTTTTATCGCCGCCATTGTGATGTCGGCGCATTTTATCTGTTCTCGAAACTTCCTCACTTCAGAAGGTTCTAGAAGATTTGGTTAAGGACTTTTACGAAGCGAAATTTATGAATATATATAATAATTTGTTTAAGGAATTTTAAGAAGTTATAATATGTAGGTATTTTTCCTAAGCAAATCGTGAACTATCAATAGATTAATCGTGTTTCACAATAATACTTATTTACCTAATGCTTGAGTATTATTTATAATTTAGAGAGCAATATTATATTTGCAAATATTTGTAACATTTTATTTGCTATACAAAATATACAAGAAAAAAATATTTTTTTTATATAAAAAAGTCACCTTCAATCACACAACGCGACAAGTAATGTATTGTATTTGACGTGTAAATATAATATTACATATTTTCACTACATGTAAAAAGATTGTGAACTTTCTGTATTCCATACGAAAAAATTCTAGATGGAGTAGGTACGTGATATTTTAATATGCTAATTTCTTTGACTAAGTTATAAGTAAAATATGAATGTCAGAAATCAGACCGTCACGTACAAAAATGTAAATTAATGCAATCTTATGAACTTAGTCATTTATAAACAATAATTATCTTTCAGTTTAACCGGCGGATTAAAAATTATGGCAGAAAGATCATAAAATATTCATTATTTAGGCGATTATTTCCGTTACTTTATACGCTGACAAGTCAATAATGGTCAAATAAAAATTATCTCGGAGAAGATAATAAAGACAATCTCGCATTACTGTACAGAAATTCGGTATGTATTTTCATATCAATTTGTTTCATAAATTATGAATAATCAATCATTTTTAGGTTTTTAATTATTATCATTGTTTCACTGTCCATGTAATAAAATAATTTTTGCCAGATTCTTTCAAATCTCATTCATCAATATGAAAGAGGAACGACATATAGTTCATCTGCTGAAACTCTGCTTCGTAGTGATGTCATCATTAACGTGGTTAAAACAGAACGACTGTCTACGTCTAAGAGCTACATTAATCTGCTCCAAACTAACCACTCCTAGAGCAGTTATTTTAATTAAATATGATGACATCGCGACCAGATGTCCGTAATACTATATTTTCGAGAAAGTTGTTGTAAATGCTTTGATACCAATAGAAATAAATATACATTTGAATATACGAAATATAAAATTTATAATAAACGATTCATTTATGGTTTGAGGTCAGTAGGACATTACATTATATTCGATATAATTAATAATACGACTACAACACGTAATTACGTACTAAATATGTATGTTAAAAGTAAACAAGCGCTTAACGTATTTTTCCGCATTATACATATATGCGACAACAGATTGATAATAAACATATATCAACCGATCAGCGCCCGCCATGAGTTTAATTTTAATATTGCAAACAATACAATTACTTAATATTTCAAATATTCCAAGCTCTAAACGTACTTAAAATGTGTCATGATAAAAAAAGGAATAAAATGTGGTATTTCTGTTTGTACATGAATTATTGATCTGTTTAAATTCTATAGGAAAATTGATCATAATATAACATACTAAAATTCTTGTTTGTCTCTTTATTTTTAATGAACTCAAACTGGTAAAGTCGTCAAATCATGCTGAATTTTTTTTATAACTCTTTACTTTCAGTTGTTTCCGTTTTGACTTCCTGTCATAGTATTGTAGACATACAAACACAAGCTAAGTAATAATCAGTTTTTAAAAAGGTATGTAGGCGCATCCCTAGCGCCATCTATAAACATTGGCTGTCGGAGACGATACTTAGTACAGACACAAAACGAAGCGAAAGCGCGAGCGCCATGGGCAGTGTAATAATTATCTGTGGCTGTGCGAGTGACTATGGTTCCCGCGCTTTGACGGAGCCGTGATACATCCGAGGGGAGGCCTTCGGGATTTTGGGTCGAACGGTCGTCGGGTGGAAGAGTTATCATGGAACTGTCACACGTTTCGCTGAGTGTTTGAATTAAG
>DWFO01000285.1:0-22438 GCA_018246595.1 Mimoniades nurscia nurscia
TTATGGAAATACTTCCTGTGCTGATTAAGAACTCCGCCTAAGCCCTGGGTAGTTTGGAGCCGAATGGACGTTATATAAAATGTGTCAAGATTTCAAATGTAATAAGTATTATTGTTTTAAATGAAATTTGCGATTATAGGTATACAATTATAGTGTAAAATACTCTAAATCAACGCCAGTAAAGTGAAGACAAACCGATAAATAAGGTAAACAATATTACACATAGAATAGGTACATTATACATATATCCAAAAAAACTTGTAGCGAAATGTGGATTATTGAAATAGAACAATAATCGCTCACGCTTGTAACGAAGAACACTATCGGCTTATACTTACTGAATCTCTAACGAATGTCGTAATTCGACGGATTATTTGTTCGCGTCCGGACATCGGCTGCCAAGTAGCTGTGGCTTGGCATGCTCCTTACATCACTTCGAGTTGTTCTCAAACTTCTATGACACTCAATATTCGTTTTATCCTCGTTTTCACACTTTCCTGTCACAATGTGTTATTCGTTATTTCTTATTTCTCTCAAAATTAATCATTAATTTTATATACCTTTTATATCGTCCTGGAAACTAAATATTCATTTTCTCTTTTCTAAGTTGACTGTGTGACTATAAAATGCTAGGAAAGTTTAATATATTTTTTAAGGTATTAAGAAGTTTATATAGACTACCTGCTTTGTGTTGAATATGAAAGCTGAGAGAGTTTTTATTCAAAAACGTAATTTTAATAATTCTATTTGTCACACAGATACCCGTTGTGCTGTGAGAAATTAAGGATCCCATCCTACTGTAAAACTGAATATTAATAAAATTAATAAATACTTTTTACACAATAACAAACAACAGTAATAAAATATAAAGTGAAAATAACTTAAAAATAGATTCGAAAGAAAGAAAACTAAAAGTGAATGTCACATTCTTCGTGAGGGGTAAGTGCGTACGTGTGCGTGTCTTATATCTTATAACTTATAACATAGATAGCCTGTGCAATTAGGATACCACCATGGGCACAGGCGGCAGAATGCAAGGGGGTGCAATTACGCCCCCCTGTTAGGAAATAAATGAGGATGATACACATGATGCTATATAATGTAATGATACTTATACTGTATGCGTAAATATTTAATGCAAAACTGTTACCATGAGGTTAAAGTTAGCATTACAATGAGGCAACTTACATACGATCTTTTGAACATAAACTGATAAACGTGAATCCCATAAATTGATAAATGTATGTATTGTTATGTAATTGTTTTAGATTTTTTTGGAAACCTCATATGGGTTTCAACATTTGTGCCCTAGTCGTTTGTTAACTTACGTTACCAAAGTTTAACATATGTTTTCTTGTTTTTTTAAGAGGGACGCGCTAGGGTTTGAATCCGTTCTCCCAGTGTAAGAGGTCGAATTTCAAACCGTTAGGCTATCACTACTAACCTATGTTCTTTAGATATCTACAGTTATCTTATAACTTAAAATATCTTCAGTGGAAACCGAATCCATAACTCTACTCAAGGACACAAACGTCTAGACCCACGGGCCAGTTTTCATACACATTCTGTTATTTATCAGTACCTAAATGTACTATTCAATTACACAAACTTATTTTCTTAAACAGATATTCCATCGGACATATAAAAAGTGAGAGTAATTGTATCAACAGATCGCCCGATACGACACGATAGCACGTTCCGCTGAACGTCAGAACGTAATAAATTAATTCTATTGAGTGAATTGTTCCATTACCAAAAGCTTGACCTCCACTCACACTTACAACATCGAAACGGTAAAAATCGACCTTTTATTACACCAGCAGTAGGGTCACGGGAAACCATGAATGAATTCACACGGGGAACCATGAATTTCTACATTAAACGTCCCCGTATAACGACTGTATAATATATTTGATTTTGGCAATATAGTATTTTAGCTAGGCCATATTATAAATGAATTGTCTGACTTTTTAATGACTCATTTGTTCTTCAGTCGATTTAAAGTGGTACGTGTGAGCTAAAGCTTAATGGCTCGTTCAAACAAAATCAGATTGTGAAGCGATGCAACAGGCTGGCCAAACAGCACAATCTGTGTGTTTAGGAATGAGGTACAGATAATATGAATCAGTAAGATCATGAATATCCCTCGGTTAATTTTTAATGGATAATCCATTTAGGGAAATGGTCGAGCATAAGGATATAATGAATTTGGTAACATTCCTCTGTTTACAGGATCTGTGATAATGAAATAATATTATCACTGACCTCTTTATGTTTCTGCCTTTTAAGGGATCAATTTTAAACCCTACTACTCGTAACATAACCGACTATGAACGTACAGATTGACAATCGTCCTCAACAGCGTCAATTTTTTAACAATTTTTAACATTCATAACATTGACATTGTTAAGAAGTTATTAAGAAATATGCGCAATGAAACTATACACGAATGTAGAATATTAATTTATAACATTTATCATAATGATATCATTTGTTTTTATCGCATTTAAATGGCAAAATCTACAAAAAGAGTGATCAAATAAATTGGACGTGACATGTTTATAGTGGTGTTTTTTTAATTATTTTATTATTATCATTACTGTCTTTATTTAATGGCGTAACACGACGATGACCATGTCCACGACGTGCCTCATTGGTCGAGACGCTGCCAGTGCGACTGCCGATCAATCGATCCTCGGCTCAAATTCCGTGTCGAGTACTATTAGATTTGTCGAATTTAGTAAAAAATTCTCGTAGAGGTTCGCAGTCCAGAATTGTGGAGGGTGTACGGCAAGAGACTCACCACCTATTGTTTTATGGCATTGTCATTCAATAGGAAATGTCCTCTTGGCGTTTGCCTACTGTTCTGTGTTCACTGTGATCGTGCACACGCGTTGTTCGTTAGGTAAAACGGATAATAGTTAAAGTTAACATGGTTAGAGAAACAACAAGAGAAAATAACACCTATGTTGTTAGTTTACTAATTGGTTAGAGCGTTTATTAGCAAAATGCTACAGCACAAAGTAGGTACTATAGCTTTGTCGCTACCGAATATTGTACATGTATACCTACACTAATACACGATTAATAATCAAGTAATAATATATTGACTAGATTCTCCACGCTGAAGTTTAAAAAGGTGTGGTTCATTAGAATAAATAGAAGTTTTACGTACTGAATTTAAGAAAGACTGACTGAAGTCAAAATACCATCAAAGTTAATGTTATTTATTTAGAAGTTAATGTTATTTATTTTATATTTGATATTCTAAACTCTGAAATGGCACTTCCGTAAAATTAATGCCATAATTCTGTAAAATTATTTGGAGGACTTTTGCTTGAGAACTAGCTATCGCCATACAGCGAGAATTAATATTTTAATTTATTTAAAAAAAAATTAGTTACATTATTTTACACACATACATTATTTGAAATAACATTTCATAGTACAAAAACACGTGTCATCAAGCCTGCAATCCCTAAAGAGATAAGCAGAGGAGTGTAGTACACTCCTACGTTGCTTCATTTACGTTATACTTTACAACCTGGAATAGTACGCGAGCCTATTTACGCACATCGGGCACAAATCTACCTAATTTACCTAAATGAAATAAGTGGGTATTAACGATGAAAATTATTAGAAATTTACATTGATAGTAATCCTATTGTTTCTATTTATTTATTTATTTCTGTCCTAAGTATACTTAATTGGTATATGTTTATAATATATAGATAAATCTTCAAATTTTAAAACTATTCCCTGTTTTTTCATTGTAAAGTAATTTAAGAAAACGAACATGCGCTGGCTACTTCTCTCATGATCCACATTTTCTCAGGTGTCGATTATTTGGCTCGGATACTTGCTACTATCGAGACTCTACTACAAAACAAATAACAAGACATTGTTACTGATTTACATATATATTGTTACTGGATGTCAACAGTACTCGTATTTACAAACTATTACGTGACCAGTTCATAATACGGGCAAGTTAAAATTTATCTTTTTGTCATGATCAACCGGGTCAACTGAAAGGTTATTAAAATAAAAACAATCCTTTCATAAATCAAACCCAACTCGTTTCACCCTCCAACCCAAAGTTAAAGAGAAAAACCGGTGGAGCATTGATTTCTAATCTTTTGATCAAACATTGACCCTCTCAGTTTGTGTAATCTATTTTCAGCTGCGTCTCGAGAAACCTTTAACTCTAGTTATTTGTGCACTGTTTAACCGAGTGCAATTGCAGAATTATTAATAAAAGCGTTCATATTTTGCGCTATGCATTTTAAAGAAGTCAACTCGACTTCTCTTGCCTGTTAAACTTTCATTAATTTGCAAAAAGGAATGTTCGAGAATAGAGCACTTCGTTAATTTTTTATTTCTTCTATTCAAGATTAGTTTTATATACATTAACACGCAGACATATTCTATTCATTGTTACTGCGAGATCCGTAGTCGTAGCTGTAGCCGTTAGTGGTAAATTTTCCAAATCCTTTTACTGCTTCAGAGAGCATTTTAAGTAGTTCGACTAAGTTGTTAACGTTTGGTAACAATCGCTAATCCTTGTATGGTTAAAGCGTTAAAGACCATTTTATATCATCCGACATAATGCAGATAGCTGAGGTATGCAGGTCTTCACGGAGTTACCAAAGAGTCTGATGACCAGCAGTGGGATGTTAAAAGGTTGCGGTCAATAATTAATTTACACAAACTATTAAGTTTGAGATCAACTGTCCCCCAACTTGCAGTTGGTTATCGTGGCTGAATATGGTTTGATTCTGAAAGAAAACTCATGTTCACCAAGGGTACTATAAAATGAGTGATAATGATGATTGAGAAACTAATTTAACATTAATTTAACATAAGTGCTTATTTTAAAAGATACAACGGTACACATATGGAGTTTCTTTCGCCGCTTCTTCTCCATAGCGAGGCATTTTCCGAAGCGGAGGTAGTTTCATTTTGACGTATAAAAAGTGTTCTAATGAAACAATTTTCAATAAATGATATTTGAATTTGAATTTATATGAATTTGTAAATAAAGACGGTAAACAAGTACAGCTACCATGTCGTCTGAAAAGCAGTTTTCAGGTTTACATAGTCAGATAATTCTAGTGTGCGGTTATAAGAATGATTCTACATAATTAATATATAAAAAATACAAATAGAAAACTTCCTTCAAATAACAATAATAATTCTAAATACAGTCCATAAAGATGAAGTTATGGTAATGTATTTACTTACATATATGGGTGATTGTGCTGACCCGAGGATTCAAGTATTGCAAACAGTTATTAATGGGACAAATAACCTTTGTTAGTTGAAGGGGCCCTGAGTCATCAAACTTAAGTCACTACAGCCATAAGAAAAAATATACCGATTAATATGACGAAATAGCCGTCACTGCATAAATAACAGCTTCTGTATTGTACATTACATATATTCTAAAACCTAACATTCAGTTCAATTAACAATTCATTTCGTATTTCTCTGGTTATGTAACCGATACTACATATAATTATGTAATATCAATTTGAGTAGATAATTTAAACGATGTCATCATTATTACTAAATAAACGGAGGAAAACAAATGGGCTTGTCTATTGTATTTACCTATAAAGCATAATAATACATATTGTTATATTTCATCGATTTTAACAAATGTCTGAGAAAATTCAAGAATATTCTAGGTTCCTACGTATTTGTTAAAAGAAGAAACCACTCACTATTGGGTAGCCATCATTATTTTTAGCGCTATTTTTTATTATGACATACGAATTTCCTATCATAATGAGAAAGTTAAAGGCCATATGCTCTACATAAAACATCCAATGCACCCACGTCACTGACAGGAATACAGTAAACTATATCTAAGTATTTTATTGCGTCGACAAAAATCGAGATCAAAAACGGAATGTACGCAATAAAAACGCAAGAGCTTCATAAATGGCTGTAACCAATTCTGTCGCGAGGTAGCTATGCCGGAATATTTTTTCACTGTCAGGTAAAAGTATTGTGGAATTGTAAGTATTCATGTCTCCCGCTCAAATAAATAAATTATTCATTGATGTCTTTTCGTAGTACTTCACCGGAGAATCGACATGTTTTTGGGTCAAGTTATAATCAGCCGTCGGATGGTTGGCGCAAATTTAAATAAAACTGTTATTGAAACCAAACACTACCAGCTCTACTGAACACTTTCACCATAAGTTACGATAAACATATGCTAAATAAATTACATAGGAATAATATATTTAGCTAATAAGATGTACTCGTATATTCAGTATACATATTTATTGAAATGTGACATCTAAAAGTGGGGACACAGTCAGCACATGTATTAATGAACTATGAAATTTTCGGTACAATAGTTAAATATCATATCGTTCACAATTGCCGCTGATTCTTTTGTTACATTATAGATAACTTTAACAAATATTGCCGTACAGTATCTATGTATACAAAATTGTCGAGATAGATGAAGTAATCCCCTGAACATGTTACTAACTTATTAGCCACTCTATCTTGCAGCCCGCGGATCAGGGCGGCCACTTGTCACGCGGTTTTACGGGCGAGGGCGAGCCGAGCTACGCGTCTCGCCATTTATATTTGTTTGCGGACTAACTTTATGTTGCCTTTTACTATTCTGATATAGGGAGCTGAAATATGCTACGCTGTTTGTATTCACAAGAAAATGCCAAGTGTACAAGTACTCCACCTTACTGCTTGTATCTGATTGTAAAGGATTGTACTCGTTTACTGCAAATATTTTATTTTTCAAGAAATATTTTCAACAATACTTTAAGCATTACAAAATGTTGAAAATTTATTCTATATCTAAGGTAACATTTTTGTAAACATTCTGTCTTAGACCTTTTTTATAACAATGGTGTATTTAAAAGTATTCAATCAATGCTATATTGATTAATACTTATTAATGTATTATGTAAATTGGCTCGCATTTTTCCCTTTCATTCTTATTTGACATTGTTCTCATTTATTCTTATTCGCCATTATTCTTTTTTAATACCTAAGTAGGATTATTAATGAATGACGTTTTATTTGTACTAAAGAGCTTTCTATTTCTATCATATTTTTTAAGAGCTTTCTATCATATAATTTCTATTAAAAGACAATAGTTTATTCAAGACTATAAAATAAGAGTCATATGGGTTGAGAAGCAAAGAAACAGTCTGGAAAAGTATTTAAAATGTCGTTTTTGTTTTTTTTTTTTAAAGCATATGGTATTCAATTAATGTTACGAAACTATGATTCAATTAAAGGCATATCTAAATACAAATATACTTCATTTTTATAATGCCGCGTTGGTTGTGTTGGTTTCAAGTGCAAGTGTTGATCGGGAGGGCTTCGGTTCAATTCCCGGGTCGAATACTACTAAATTTTTTACCTAATTTACATTTTCTAATAGTGGGTCAGATTATGGATATATGACTGATGTATAGGCTCACCACCTATTTCATAGTGGGACGCTAACGTAACGGGTGAAACGTGGGAGTGTTCTACATTCCTCTGCCTACCTCTTCGGGGATTACAGGCGTGATGTTACATGTAATAATAAGTTAATAGTGATTACAACAACATATTTACAACACTGTTTTATCAACAACCCCACGGGTCGCGACGAACACATCTCACGGAGGTATACGCCCGGGGGCGAGCCGTCGCGCCCCTCTTGTTAAACGTTTGTTTATCGAAGTGAAACTCGTTCCAACACCCATACGACAAAAAAATAATATATAGTAATCCTTGATAAATGCATTGTGTTACTTATTATGTCAGACTTAAAGGGTAATGTCTAATTTATAATAAATTTAGATCACACATAACTTCGTAGTGCAATTAGTTATGGTCTTCGTTCGTATATTCCATTCAGTTCTGAGCTTTAGGTTGTCTGGAAGAGATCGCACCTTTAGCGATAAGACCGCCTATTGTTAACACCGTGTAATCTTGTGTTCTTTTACTGTTGTTATTTATGTGTATGTCGACGTGGTATGCAATAAAGTGTTTTGTATTTGTATTGTATTGTATAACGTATTAATGTGTAACACGAAACATTTAACTTTAAAATAATATTATGTACAACGAATTGCATGTAATACGAATGTCTATATGTACACCTCCACCGACATAGCTAATACACGAGTATTATTAATATAAAATGTTGCATGTTCAACAATAACGATTGTAAGGATATTCCAATCAAAATGTGAACGTTTGTATAGCAGACAACAAGACAGTGCTAATCAGCAGGAAACACTAAAATCGTGAGCGTCCTTGAAGGGTTTCAATCAACGCAGATTGCCCGGCAATCACGCTACAAGGCGCCGTATACCACGCAATTGGTACGACGCTGGCGCGGTTCCAGCAGCCTTTGTCCCCGCGTCTGTCGCTCCGTCTGTGCCTTTGTTGACTGGATTATTCACAAGTGATATTCTGTCATATTGTGTGTCATCAACTCGTGACTTAATATGGAATACGTGAAATGTAAAAATCAACACTACGAATACGTTTTACATGGAAACACTCAAACGACACGCACTCGAATTATATTTATTTACCGAATCTTTCCAATAGAAATCAAAACCAGACATTTAAAACGTTTGTCTATAGACTAAAAATCAATCAGATTTATCATAGCTTCAGATAGAAATCGCGAAGGCACTGGTTAATTTATGAGTGCCATTTGTAACGCGTGTTCCTACAGTTTTACAACGATCTCGAGACATTATACACGGTCCGATGTTATTAAGATCGAATAAAGAGATACTGTTGCGTCCCACGGTGGGCCCGTGAGCCTTGACTTACGAATGGCCTGAGACACTGCAATTGATTAAAAATCAAACAAAACTATATAAAAAAAAACATAAATATATACATAGCCGTTTTATGTGTGAGTGTTTGTGACATCAGAAACACTTATATATTTAGGGAACAAGCCAACAGTTTGCGCCACGCCTAACACAATACTCGTTTTAAAGTCTACTATAATCTCATTATGCAAAATATTAATGCCAGCCGATCCACGCTTCATAACAAATGGCCCTTCGAGTCAGAACATACACTTGACGATGAGCGAGATCTATCCTATATAGTAATGTAGCTCTTTTGTATTATAATACTCTCTATATATATAACAAATTTTGAGCAGTGTCTTGTTTGAGATTTACTAAACAGCTTATAATTACACTGTGACAAAACCAATAACCGCCTGCAAGATCCACCCCCGTCGTATCCGGGCTTTGTTTGTACGCGTATTTATTTCCGTTCAAAACGCACTTAGACGTCGCTATTGTTACAATGGACACTGTGTCACCCTTCATCTCCAGTTAATAAATGTTATATTTAGCACGTCTCGTATCGCTTTGTTCGTAATTGTGTTTCGTTTCGACTAATGAGTCATTTTCATTATCCTAGTGAGCTCCTTATATATGTATATACAATACGTACAATCTCATAAGGTTGGCAAATAAAACATACAAGCTATCTGATGATACGTAATCGTCATTATTGATTGATTGCAGCTAAATACACCAAATGATAAGCGATTCTGGTAGTGTTGGTGTCGAGTGGGGGGCGTACAGCGGCGGTTGTACGTACGGCAGCGTTTAACACTTCACTGTCATTATATCTTGTATCAAAGTATCACGACGTAAAACTAATGTTCTGAGATGAAACTATACCTACTATTTCTTCACATATCAAGCATTATGTTGATCATTGAAAATAAATAGATTGTCCAAAGGTTAATCTTTATCAAATAAAAAATACCAATTTAAGGAAAAATATTATACTGAATCACGTAGTAAGTAAAAAATATTCAAGTTTTGTTGGTTTGAATAATTCATCCGACATGAAAATCCAATGTGGTCTCATGCTAAATAAAGGCAAAAATAAAACACTAATCTATAATATGTCGAAATCAATACGTGAAAACCTAATTAACTTGCTCACAATTTCTCGTCACTAGTTCACCGTTCTAGGTATTGAATTAATCAAAATATTCTAAATAACTTATTAAATATTCTATGTGCTTAACGAGTAAGAAAGAAATCGAATTGCAGTTAAATAATCACATACACACACACATAAAAGTAATTTATTTTCGCATTTATCATATTGACAAAAAATATTTTGACAGTACTCCCCCCCTCCCCCCTTCGTAACGCTAGACCCCATGACCTGTGTTGTTTCTACAATGGTACCTACTGACCAAACCCACGGCAGCGCCGAACTCGCGTTAGCGCCATAATTACAGCTCACATTCACAATGTAATTTGACGATTATTAAAGCTGAGTGCTATACGTTTTATTACATTACGGTACTTCGATAGCTCTTGCGTGGACGTTAATGAGCGCTGATTATTCGATTATGCAATTTATTCTCAATGGATTGCATTCAATTAACTGCAATCGTTTAAATGCAAACGTAAATTTTGCACTATTGTAGTATTAAAATTACATTTATAGGGATATTAATGATTGGCTATAATTGACTAAATAACTAGCTTAAAAATTGACAGTTTTCATTTTTGATAAAATGTGTACACCGGGTGAAACAAGTTGATATATAAATAATTTTAAAAATAAAAAGACATCATAGTTTTAACGTTTACGTATTTTTTATGACATTTAAATTTTATGTAAAACAAAAAGGGAGACATTCGATACTCCGAATATATTACACAAGCGAGAGATGTGCCTCAAATCTACGCGGTAATTTTAAATTTAAAACAGGCTATTTATAATTCCGTATATTGTAACCGACGCAATACACGACAGGAAAAGACTTACAGTTTTCAGGGAATAAAATATTAGTAATGGTTATAATGATGAAACGGATGCATTATTTTTTTATTACTATTCATGCTGCAAACAACTACGAACGTCTCAAATTTGATATAACATTATGACAATTATTGCGTGACTGAAGTAGGACAGAAGAAGTTGATGATCAACAGAACGAAACAAAGCTAACGCGGCATATATTTATTTACGTATATACTTCGCTATGCTTTAAAGGTTTTCGAATAGCATTGTATAGCGTACCTACATAGCAAAAAATAACGAAGATAATGCTTATTATAGCAGTTATTTCACTCAAAGCCACGTGAATAAGCATAGAAAAGAAAGTATTAAATAGTTGGGCCCAATGAAACGTGACATATATCAAATGAGTGTTTTACCCAGCGAATATGAAGGATAAATTTATGAGTCACAGTGTCGTGGCCCCCCTCGTCGATGTAATTGGGGGAGAGCTAACCACCGGGGTCATTAAAACGCGGAGCATCTCCTGAAAAACGACGCTTTCCCACGGGATCTCTCTGTATCCATGTGGTGAGTCTGCGAGAGGGAACAGCTAGGCTCACCGATAAAGTCGATATTTATAGATATCGCTTCTTGGTAAAGCGTAATATTATAACAGTACCCTGAAATAATAATATGCACCTAAATATATTCATACAGGATTTAAATACGTAGGTAACATCACCTCAGTAATCCTCGAAGAAGTAGGCCGGGGAAGAAAGTAAGTATTTAGGTAAGTAAGTTATATGTATGTAATGTATGTATGAAAAAAAAACGACAATAAAGTCTATAAACAGAAAAAAGAAACTAATTTAACTTCGACAAAGAAAATATTGTACAACAAACTAAAAGTGTGTTGAAAACAAAACAAGAGCCAGCTTTATACTGGCGATTGTAGTCACTCAATACAATACAATACGTTTTAGCGTTATACCAAAGATGAATCATCACCGAATACTACCATACTAAAATTTAATAAATCCAATATAAAAACATTCAGAAATCCCATTCGGAATTGAAACTGAGCTCTTCAATGAAAAGCTTATCAAAATGTCAATAGACGGGAAGCTTATTTACATTCGCATTAATACCTATGACAGTTTCTGTGAACATTTTCCATACGATGCAGAAATATACGTACATATATTAATGTATGTTTTACGTGAAATTTTCTCTTTGTTTTTAATTTGTACGCATCACACTGGAAATAATACGAGTGTAGTACAATAAGAGTTACCGGTTTTTTGTTTTTAATGTAATTTTTTATTATTTACTCTCTATTATTATAAAATCGTCATCCAAGATACAATATAAGGTAATGAGAGCACGAAATCCCATATATCGCTATCCTTACAAATGTAACGCTTTTCTTCTACATTCATTAAACTCTTCATACATACAAGCCGCTTTCGGAGACTTCTGACTTCTTCATGTGTTAGCTATCAAACTGCTTAACATAATACATTTCTTTTTCATACATACAAACACCTTTCTCTTTGTCGGTAACTAAGTCACGATTCGAGTTACGCCGTCGTTTAATTACATTTTAATACGACATTATTTCTTCGTTTTTATCAATAAATTGATGATTCACAACCGATGTAATGTACAAAGGAGCGTTGTTCGAAATTAATTATAATATATGTTTCTCTTATTAGTGATACAATCACGACTTTATCCCGACAAGGACAAAGTTTAATGGATATACCTATTCATAATGTGTTGTTTTTCTTTCACACTTCCTTCATTACTCAATAGTAATGTAGGTACTTTGATGAGTCATCGATGGCAGTAGCTTGCTCGGAGCACGTCTCAAGTTCAACAAAGACACGCTGCGTCTTATAAAATATTTTTCTATAATACTAGAACAAATTATTTTTAATTATTACCAACTTTTCTAAGAAATTAGATAAACATTGTTTCATTCGAACTGAAACACTGCTTAGTATGCAATGTATGTAAATAAAACATAAACACGCTGATCTTTTGTAATTTCACTTCGTAAGCAGCCCGACTGAAGAACCACCTGCGAGCTCGTCTCGCTAGCCCGATTTAGCAAAACTTTCAATACTAGCATGGTTGAGAGCTTCTCACATTCTAACTACGTCTTTGTGCTGACACTGGGTTCTCTTGGTTTTTCTGGCGTCTTGTTATTGGAAATTTGGACAATAAATAAAATGTGTAAAGTTTAACACATTAAATGACTGAAAGCTAATTAAATTTTTATTAAACCTACGAAATCATTAATATAAAAAAATACGTGTAAAAATAATTAAACGTTACAGGCAGCGTGAGAGCAGAATCAGAACATGACTCAATGTGTCAAGTCTCTAGTATGTTACGATTTCTTTTAATTATCTTAACTTCAATATCTACCCAACACACACACACACACTCATATATTAATATCACTCGCTCTCAGGTCGCCTCCTTTGTTAATATGAAATCGACGTCCAACAATAAGGCTGCTTTACAAAACATGTGATAACACACCCAGGTGCAGTACGCACACAACTATACGCCCTAAGGGTCGTGACAGATTGAGCTATGATATACATTATTATAGCGAGACATATAACAATATTTTTTGTCTGTAGTAACGTTCGAGTAAACGTGTACGTAACTATAATACCTTTCTTACGTCTTTAACATATGTGATCGGATATAGCAAGACAGCAGATAACATTGTTTAGATAATGACCGCAAATATATTTTATAAATATAGCTATATTTTATTAGGGTACGTTGACATTACACTAATTGTGAGCTTTATACACACATATACATACTAAAGTATATCGTATGGCTGGAATAAAACACAATAATTTTACACATTGCGTTCGAAAACCCATATACATATAACACACACCGCGCCCATATTAGGATAAGGAAGGGTGCGTATTATGCAAACAAATAAAAAACTTGGTCCCTCACCAAAAGTATTGATTTTATCGCGTAGGTAATTCACTTAAGCGTCTATTGGAATACGCCCCTCTGAAAATTCATATGATTTATTGAGAGCATGTTAAGGGCGGCCACTGTGAGATTGTGCACAAAACGATTATTGATAATACAATTAGTAGGTACTCACTCGTAAATAGTATGAATAATAATGAAATACCATATAATAAAAATTGCAATATTGTATAGTTTTGTGTTGTTAAATACAATAATATATAATGAACGAATAAAAGAAATGGATTTCTTTAGTTCCTGATAACATGATTGGCATTCCACTACGAATGTGTGTTACTAGGAAGTAGTTTGCAATATAGCGTATCAAAAGGTACGGTAGAATGACGCTGAGGTAAAACGCATTCCCGCTTAGTAAATCATGCATCGCGGTAAATTGGGGGTGATGTAGGAAACTTTTAATCGGCATAAACAGGGTACAATGAAGAATCAACATAAGATCACCTGTTTAATTTTTACTCTTTTAGATATTATGAGATCAAAATTTTCAAAACGATGTAAGATATTACGTAGACAGATGACTATAAAACATTTCAATTATATAGTCACAATACTTTTACCGAGTACAAAAATGCAACATAAATCCACATCACGAACCAAAGTTATTTCTATCCAATGTTTTTGCGTTGCGCTTCATACGGATACGAGAACAAACGCCTCGGTTAGTTTACAAACGCAACAGGAACAAAGGAATAAAAAAAGAATACGTACGAGTGTGGCCAAGCGGTGCTGCATCAAACGCGTATAGAAGTTTGTACCGCGCAAAAAATAATGAACGAATCCGTATTCATCAAAAATAAGTAGGTACATTATTCGATCAATTGAATGAGTAGGGTTGTCAGTTTACTGTAAAAGAACCATTTTCCAAATAATATTTAAATTGTGATAGAATTTGTTTAGAACTTAAAATGATTAATTTTATTTTTTTTAATTTTAACTTACCGAATAGAATTTGTTTCAATGCGGTTATATATATTTATTAAAAAAACACGGGTCAGGGGTACTATTAGTTTTTTCCAAGGAGAACTTTTAGTTAAAATTTCTAGAAGTGGTTTGGAATCCGGGTTTGTGACCGGTGCAGGGTCATAGGCTCACCTCTAGTCCATGATGGGATGTAAACGTGACTGATTAAACGTGGGAATATTCTACACTTCTGTGCCTTCGGGTACCTACCTATTGCGGGCTTAATGTTAAGTTTATTTTTTTTTACAAAAATACATAAATAAATATTCCATATGTATAATTAACAATTTGGAAATTTACAATTTTTATAACACAAGAAATAGAACGTCGATACTGTGGTTTCGAAAGTTATTATACATATTGAAATAATATGCGAATTTGTTACCTTCCGTATAAAAATATTGTAAGTATGATTTTACTCTTATAAAAATATTAAAAAGAACATGCTCTCTAAAATGTTCTAGATAACTTCGAGCGGATGTTTCACGATAGCACTTAAATAATCCTCGAAAATCTAAACTCGATGCATTATTTGGAGGTACAGCAAGTCTCAGTTAAGGTTGAACCAGTCAGGTCAACAGCCAGTCCTGTAAAGATACTGAACGCTGTTTCGGCAGACGTCTCTATGGTTCTTTTATATACTTTGTTGTCTCCTTTGAGGCTATAACTTTTCTATTCTTCAAAGTCCTATAATTTCACTTCTTACAGGTTCAATATCTACTTGTGGGACATAAAAACTTGATGATTCGCATATAAAATATCATAAAACGAAAACTTTCGTATTCTCAGATTTTTTGTAGCCAAAAATATTTCTGGTTTCAATTTTTATGGATAAAAAACCTGATCAATAACGTAATTGATATCACGCCAGTAATTCACGAAAAAGCAGGCAGAGGAGTGTACTACGCTCTCACGTTTCACCAGTTACGTTTACATCCCAATATGAATTAACGTGTTATAACCGCATTCGAACAAATTCTATTTAGTAAGTTTTGTATCACAATTTAAATATTAGTGCTTGGAAAATGCTTCTTTTACACAGTAAACTGACTGAAATTATTAAAAATTTGTACTGCGAGATCTGACTTAGAAAAATTCACTAGTACCCACCCGACCAAGGATTTGAATCCAAAAACATATTAGAAATCGCGTTTGGTACTACTCGCCCAATGAAGCAGTCAACCAATCAATGAAACTTTAAATGTTTATAGTACCTACATATCATCTATTGCAGCTTTCTAGACTGCCTCGTTGGTCGAGTTGGTTGCGTGTGCGACTGCCGAACGGGAGGTCCTGGGTTCGATTCCCGAGTCGGACACTACTAAAAATTTTCTAGTAGTGGCTCGAAGTCTGGATAAGTGCCCGGTATATGGAAATAGGCTCACCACCTATTCCATCGTGGGACTTAAAAGTAACTGGTGACCCGTGGGAATTACCTACATTCCTCTGCCTACCTATTCGGGGATTACAGGCGTGAAGTTACTTTTTATCGCTAAATCCAAAACTGTTATAGACTGAATTATCCTGTTCTGCCCTATTTGTTATATTGGCAATTTCAATTTATTACACTTCTTGTATATAATATTCATATTATATAATTATATATAATCGAAAAATTTGTATAGTTTAAAGTTAAATTATGTTTTAAATTTTTAGATACATATATTTCTTATTTACTTAATCTTTATTTCCACGATTTCAATCCGATTCCGATATATCGAACACATATCCAGACTCCGAATCACTACTATTTTCAACTAGATTTTGAAAATTAGCAAAATCCAAGGGTAAACGAATTGGAATCGAACTCGGAACCTCTCGATCAGGCATCGAACTTTATACACGTTATCGTTATTTCTCATATTTTAGACCACACCGCACCGTCGCAGGCGCGGTTCGGACGCGCATAACGAATGTCCAAACACTGAATAGCTGATGAACAATTTGCATACGCGAGTTGCTATAAATCGTAGTGACCACAATTTGTAGCATATACGAGACAAACGGCAAAACTTTTAAATACCAATTTAGCCGACCGTAATGAAATGTGGTGTTGAGTAATTTTTTTTTCGCTTATGAACAATTGCTCTTGTATGTTTATCCTTGTTTAATTTTAAGCTGCACATAAAACTGGTTGCAGATTGGAAGTGAATTTTGAAGATTTCTGATACGGGTAGATACCTACGTTAGTAGAAAAAACCCATGTGTATAACATTTTTTTTATTAATTTATAAGCAGCTTACTGACAATTATAACTACACTATATTATCGACATCCACTTACTTAAAACATTTTTTGTAACATAATTTTTTACAATTTGTCAAAAAAACATACCGCAACAGTGTGGTCACCCTACACTAGTCCGTGCCACCATTTCATTGATTGAAATGTCCCGGAGAGGAACAACAGGACCGCAGCACGCAGCCCTCACGCTCCTCTGAAGCTCGTTAGCTTCGGCTGCATCAACATGCGCACGATATAAAACAATTCAAAATATCTATCAATAAGATACGGCAAGATTCACCTGTGACTGACTTGGTCGGTCTTTGGAATAACGACTTGACACCTAAAATCAATACGTTAAAAGTATACAAACTAATGTAGTGTGGAAGTACACACTGGTGGCTATATATCTGAGTTTTACTTTGAATTCCAAACACATTCTTTACCAACTATCCGCGTAATTAACGTATAAATATTAGTTGTGTGCCGTTTAACAAACTTCGTCAATTATTTAGTGATTGCCGAGGGGAATGAGGGGTTTCGGTCTGATTTCCAGTGAAAACAAAAATTTACGTAATGAATATGACGGCTCGTTTTGCGGGACTGGTAAAATAAAGTCAAAACGTAACACGTGATGTTAATCCCCGAAGAGGTAATCAAAGGGATGTGGAACGCTTCCACGTTTCACCAGTTACGTTCACGTCTCACTATGGAATAGGTGGTGAGCCTATTGCCATACACCGGGCGACAATCCAGACTACTAGTTACTTCTAGAAATTTTGACTAGAAAATCTAATTAAGAAAAGTCCAATAACATACGATCGCGAACTTGAACCCAAGATCTGTCTATCAACGGTCGCGCTGCAACCACATACATATATGAAATCGTAGTATATTTATAAGTCATTGAGTAATAAAAACAATCCACAGGATAAAGGCGTCATTCAATATGAAATTATAACGAAATCGCTTCCTTATCCCCGCCGTAATCTTAGGGACATGTTAGGGGATTTCGCCGGAGTTTTCCTTATATACGAGGATTTATTTAGTTAGCAACAGTTTTGGAAAAGTTTTACCGGCCAATCAAAAATTCGGCCATTATTTATTTACCTCGATAGCTGTAATTCGTCTGTTACCAAAAAAACTTTCAAAAAAATTGTTCCGGATCATAAATTATTCTGGATTACTCACTAGGTTTATAACGGTAATTGGACGAGAGTGTTGGCTTAGACTTGCCGCTGGGCTGAAAGTCGTGGTAGGCGGGTCCGTAGCCGCAGCAGCGTAGGAGATGACACAGGCCCAACTCTGCGTTCCCCATCCTACAACAACCTTTTAGGGTAAGTCAATATCCAGCAGTTGACTTAGGCTGCCGATGATCGAACTAACGGTTACTGAAATTGCTTAACTGGAGCTTCGCCTCGGGTTCTAATTTCTTCCAAGACAAATATTTTTATGATAATTTCCAAGGTTTTTTCTGTGTTTCTTTATAAAATTATCTATATAGGTATACCTACTCGTTATTTATAAGTTTAATTATGTATTTGTTTATCAGATGCCACAGCAACTTCTGGGAACTTAAAGGTAGAAAAAATAAAAATTCTTTTGCCTAGAAATCAAAATACAAATTGTTCTATTAACAATAACTTCACGGCAGATAGGTATAGACCTGGCAGTGGCACTTCCCTGGGCGACCCGTACCCCTTTCTATCACCTGGACGCTATTAATCTATTAGCATTACTCACTCTCAATTCTCTTGAAATAGTGAAGGCATTATTGTTAAACAGTCACGGCAGGTCCCTTACAAGGTTGGCAGAGAGCAACGATTCGCAAATGTCTTCCTTGCATCCATGTCATCCTTACAGACTTGATATGATTCTTCTACATTCAACACTCCTTACATTCACCACCGGTTCGTATCAAACCAGAATTTACTAGAAAAAAAAAATAGAAGAAAAAAGTATCATTCCAAGGAACCCCCATTAGCGTAAAGTAAATGGTTATCAACATAAACTCGGCGCATTTGATCAAATTTCCGTTCGCTCGCGACTCGTTCGTTGACCGGATATTGCGCAGACCGGCTGACCGAATGAAATGGGTCACGAGACTTATTCATACGAAGATGGCCCCCTCGACAATGTATGGTGTGCAAGATGACCGGACTCATGAGAAATGTGGAAACAGTTTTTGTTTGTTTTCATTACTATTAAATGCTGTTTTTGTCCAACTGTTTTGTTTAGGATTTAGTGTTTTTGATTCTAGGTGCTCTCTGCTTACCCCATAAGGAGCCTGGCGTGAAACTAAAATTATATAAATAAAAATTGTTATCTTCAAAAACGAATCTATGTTCACATGTAAATAACATATTTATCAATAATAATAAGGATCAAAAACTTTTAAGCAATATTTAGGAATTTATGTAAACAAATTCCGACTGTACATAATTCATTTTAAACACTTGAATTATTTATTAATTAATATCCCATAGATTTTTCCTTATAATAAAAAAAGGTTATTATTTTGAAACCAAACTGCAAGCTTTAATCCGAAGTAGATTTGTATTGTTACTAATTCGAATGTGTAATACAAAAACTCTTGACTATGACACCAAGTCTAGAGATAACTTCCGTTGGCTAAGACCGCCTGGCTCACCGACCGGATATTACAGCGACAGGGTGACCGAACAAAATGGGTCAGGAAGAAACATGTTCATTTGGACTGTATCTGATGATATATGGATCAATGTTTGGTGTTAAGAGATTCTTTGAAACAGACTTTCAATTAAAATTGGATTATAGATGTAATCGCAATGAAAACTAAATGTATAAATATCTGGGAACATCCCCATATTTAGAACTATCTGAACCAAAGCAGGCAGAGTAAGAGGTAGGTACATTCTGTGGTGATAAAATAAACATATAAAACATACTTTAAAAGAAACATACCTTCTTTAACATCAGTCGTAACGAATACTTGTTCCGATCACACAAATTTTCGTCCTAAGTGGAAATCGAACCCATAGCCCTCGGCTTAACAGTAAAATTCACTAACCGCTAGACCAGCGGAGCGACCAATCCATTTACGATTGAGCAGTTTAATTTACAATATACTTCCTGTCGTCAACATTCAGCAGATTGCAACAAGCATCCTCATTCCATTTGCCTTACAATAATCGACTTACTCAGAAATTAATAATTTCCTTTACCGCAACTTCCTTTTTATATAAAATTTTCCTATCAATATGCGCTGCAATACATTTTTTAAGTCAATAAATTAACTTCATTACCATCTGCTACACGAGCGAAATAATAACGTAATAAAATAAATTAAACGAGGAACGACAACGACATTTCTACGCATCTGTACAGTTATCCAGTCGCGAACGTGGGCCGTAACCGTGATAACTTTTTCCTCTTGAGTGTACGCGATATAAAAAGAAAAGCAATGGGGCAACCATTGCTTTTTTTGCCTGCCCTTAAATAAAAAGTACAGTGCAAAGACTTTTGTCTGTCGGTACAGGAGTGGAGTGTCGGTGGGTAACATAAAAAATGTGAACCAATTTCACTCGGCGCCCGCAGACTGTCATGAATATTAACCATTTTGCGCCACCGACATAGATTATACGATTCAAGGACAGAGAGGTCAATTGACACAAAGCTGCGTCCATAAAAATGTATCTATTTACTTCATTATACATAAACTTTTGTGTTTTTATACCATTGTTTGAACGTATCAGCATATGATTCCTCGAATCCACATTGCATTTACGATTAGGTACGCTAAAATCCGTCCCGTACAACATCCAACAGAATTCGCATTAAAAACGAATATTTTCGTATTTTCGGACCAATGACTAAACATTTGAACATCTAGAGAACAATGGATTAGTCTATGAGAGAACAACGCGAACAGAGAATGTTGGCGTCTATTGCAACGCTTACGATCCTTGAGGGTCGTATTTCAGCGAAAGTGCCGCGTTACAGATTACGTCCAATTTTCTCCGCCTGTACATTGAATATAGTGTGGCGTGCCATTGACAGAGATGGAACTATGTTCCCGAACCACATCCCCGCATAAACAGTATTATAATACAATATCTGAGTAGACACATTTGTCTTGACCTAATAAATATTGTTGGAGCTATCCATTTCGCGTCCGCTACCGAGGTCTTCAAGTATTTTAAGATGAGTTATATCGTACGGTAGTTCAACGCGATAGTGGATAATGTTGATGTATTCAATTCCACACCGAATGACTTTGTCGTTTGTTATATGGTAAAGAAATTTTGTAAATGTTAAATAATTTTGTAAATGTTAAGTGAAAATTAATTAGGCACTTATTATTGAATTTAATACATCTTTAATCATTGATATTCTCAATTTTTTTTATGCAGAAATTTATGATTGTTTTTATTTTCAAATTAATTTATTTTCTGATTATCTTATTATAGAAATTGGTGAAATTTCCTTCAAATTATTTAAATCTACACTACAATCTACAAAAGACTCACCGCCTCTTCCATGGTGGGACGTAAACGAAACTGATGAAATGTGGAAGTGTACTTCACTCATCTGCCTACCTCTTCGGGAATTATTTGATTCGGGCTTGATTTTATGTTGTATTACTATTGTTTTATCATCACGCCAGATACCTTACTGTGTAGGCTGATAGGGTCCAGTGCAAAATTATCAGTATTAATTACCTAAATCACTTTTTACAGTTAATGGATCCAATGTGTAAGTTATGAGGTCTAAGTTTATGGTTGAAATGACTACAAAAATAACGGAAATCTGAATTAAAAAAGTAATAGCATGAAGTAAGGATTTGTGCCCGATGTATGGCAATGGCAATAAGTTCACCCTCTACGCCATGGAGGCACGTATACGTAACTCATGATTCATGGGAGTGTCCTACATTCCTTTACGTACCCGTTCGGAAAAATGCAAAAATCATTTTTTTTCGTCGGGCCTCACACAAAATTTAATAATTTCACACATTGCAAACGCTATCAAAATTAACTAAAAACCACTCCAGCTAGCACGAAATCAATTATTCTATAAACATGCAGATCGCAGCGCGGTTTCACGATTTTATTGTTCGCGTATTACAATACGCAAATTGAAAACATACGACACGACACATGCATAGGTACACGTAAAACGTGAGTGCGTTTGTATAGAAAAAAATCTGTTCCGAATATTTCAGTAGTAGTCCATCAATTGTTCACAGATGCGTATTTCTACTCGTGACTATAACAGCTGTATATTTAAAGAGAAACCGTTTTTATAGCTAACAATAACTCAGTGGTTAAAATTCAGTATCCTACTGGGAAAGATCCTAGATTCAAGTACGGGACGCACTACTTCTTTATAGAATTAAAACCGTTTTAAAATTATATGTCGCTCGTTGTAAGTGAGTCGTGGTGAGAGGATGGGCTTGCCGTCCGCAGACCATTGC
>DWFO01000286.1:0-22436 GCA_018246595.1 Mimoniades nurscia nurscia
AGGTAGGCAGAGGAATGCAGAACACTCCCACGTTTCACCGGTTACGTTTACGTCCCACTATGGGATAGGTGGTGAGCCTATTGCCATTAAGTTAAATTTTGATGCTGGAAATATGCCATCACTGTGAGGGTGTGACTAAAAAAAGCCATTACAGAAATTTTAATGGACATTTTATGTCTATTAAAACTGGTCTACTTTTAATATTTGTTTATCCATGCTAAAACACCATTGACATCCTAAATACTAAGCATCAAAATGTATAAAGCAGTTCCAAACATAATAACCTTAAGAAACGCAAGTCGGTGAAGTTTAATTGTTGGCAAACCCACTTTTATATCATTATAAAACTATTAGAATTTAGATCGTGCCATTAATGACAAACGAACAGAGTGCTGCTGTTGAAACTTGGAGCTACTTTTAGCCACGTTTATGTATAGTGTAGTGTAACTTTATAGTATAATGTAACAATTTCATATGCCTTTATAGTATTGACACGATATAAGAATTACATCCAACTAATAAACACACATTGTAATACGACAAATTGTTATTGTGACATAGAGTCGGGTTGATACGACATTCGACCAAATTGAACTTTAATCCCTCGAACGAAACTAGCAAAGTGGACACAAGAACCCGTTCCATATTACTTCCGCTTGGTTTTACTTTTTATTCGTAAAGTAATATCAAATATCGAACGAAGTCCACTTTAAACAGCCAAATATAAGATTCCGCTTTAAACAGTGACAAATATTTTCCATTACTCTTTGTGGCTTCATTCCGTTGAGGCACTCACTCACAAGTTTACCTATAAAGAACTTGATGTACGATTGTACCTACGATTCGGACGGCACGTATGCAGTATTAATCAACATGACTTCGACAGCTTAACGCTTATTTTCTTTTTCTAGACCTTCCCACACATATTTTACTTTCGTTTTACCACAGAATTTCGGAGTTCTTTAGAACTTTTTAATAAAGATTGTTGGAGTTTGAAAGTCGAAATTGATGATTTCAAATTAGTTATCGTACAAATTGGGTTATTTTATTTCTACTGTAAGGTAAAGAGTATCTTAATTAATTTCTCTTTTTTACTTTGTTTTAAGTAAAAATGGGGATTCTTACGCAAAACTGTTAGGACAATTAAAATGTACCTTAAGATAAATTGTAAGTGTCAGCTTCGTCGCGCGACTGAAATTTTCCTCCGTAAGTACGATTGTCTTTGAATATAAACGACATTCAAAGAGTAAATGAACGCAGCTCTAGTGATTATGGAAAGAAACAAGGAAAGACAGAAAGAAAAACCTGTATTCATATATAGCAATACAGCATATTTGTACTATGTTGAGGCTTTGATTAAAAATTATTGCCTAAGTAAAAAAAATTGCAAGAAACATGTAAGTGGCTATGAACTTTTATTCATATTTACTTACTGAATATTTATTAATCTGATAAAATATAAGTATTATTATTAATCTGCACGGCCTGCCTAGACCCAGCTATTTCCCCCGCCACTATGTTTGGACCATCCAAATAGGTACCAACCTATAACTTGCGCGAAATTCTTTTTACATTAATAAGACAAAATCGCCTCTTTTCTTCAATAACGTTATATTGTCCTAATAAAGTATTAAGGCAATATTACGTCATTGAAATAAACAGGCAAAATATTTATTTAGTCCAAACATGAGATACAGTGAAGTCAAACATTCTATAACCAGTCTATTGTTGTATACAAACCAATTAATATTTAATTTACATATACATATATACAAGTCAATTAGTTGAGCATGATAAGACGATTATGGTTAAATCGTGAGACTCTAATGCGTAAAGTTACGCTCGCGGGGGCGTAAGTTGATATTTCATGTATCAGCATATTGGTTACGTGCTTACAATACGTAAAATATTTGGTAAAACATTAAAATTGAATAAGGAATGTGACAAGATAGTTTTCGTTTCATAATTTTGCACCTAATAAGATGCTACCGAGAGCCTATTTTCGTTTACGATTAAGAGCAAACTTAAATTTAATTCAACTATTTTTCGGCTATTTCTTTTAGAATCTACAATCAAATAATCAAGTTTACACCCATTGTAGCTTAATATTACCGATTTTATATAATTTCATTTATACATCATTCTATTTTACGTCGCATTAGGTACGATCCCGAACGCACTAAATTTCAATTGAACATTTTCCATTTATCATCATCATCAACATTTGGCCTCTCCTGAACGACGCCTCAGTAGTAGTCCGCAGTCGTCTTCAGGTCTTCCGACCACCTGGTAGGAGCACTACCTACGCTCCTCTTACCGAGACGGGGCCGCCACTCGGTGACCTTTCTTTCAAATTTCAAATTCAAACGCCATTTATTCAAAATTGGTTCCTTAGGACACTGTTGGACGTCAAAATTAAACTACCACCGCTTCGCAAAACGCATGTCTATGGAGAAGAAGCGGCGAAAGAAACTCCATAGTTATTGCCCCACGCTGGGTTATCAGTCGTTCGAGTGATGTGGCCTGCCCATTGACACTTCAACTTGCTAATTTTGAGGGATATGTCAGTGGTGTTAGTTCTTCTACGAATTGGATCGTTTCGAATTCAAAGTCGCATCAACATTAAAATAGCTAAGATTGGTAAAATTAGAAACTTATTGTTTCAATTAAACCACGACCTTTGTAACTTTTCGGGTTTGATAACCCAATAGATTTTAGA
The DNA here is from genome assembly GCA_018246595.1 of Mimoniades nurscia nurscia. NCBI lineage: Eukaryota > Metazoa > Arthropoda > Insecta > Lepidoptera > Hesperiidae > Mimoniades > Mimoniades nurscia. The sequence continues at coordinate 2,720 of DWFO01000286.1, forward strand.
TTCATCAATGTTAGAAAGGTCATTTAAAATTACTTTTGTGACATCATAGACACTGTAATAGACCCTAACATTCGTTTTGTATTTCATCTCTAGTATTATCGACGGAGCCAAAATGCCTTCTTTACAGGTCAAAAATTTTTCTTCACGAGTTGTCAAATATGTTTTGTTATAAATATAGCTTTTGTCGGATAATTACTACAAGACGTATTAGTGACTTTCAAAATCATTTTATCATTTCAAAATGGCTTGTGTTCAATCATTACTTAAGATGGTAATAGTACTCACACTCCAACGGCACACCTAATGAAGCTTATTACGTCGTGTTAAAACAAAAAAGATAAATTTGTTTTTTTTTAATCAAGTTCCTATGAAGCAATTCCTACTTAATTGATTATAATAAATACCCTGTAGATCACTTGTATTTCCACAAGCGCCATTAACCCTGATAAATACTTAATGTCTTCGGTTGAATTATTATAACATTTCTTTAATTTATTTTCGTGTTTCATATTATCGTGGTTTATCCACACGATTAGTTATTTGCGATAATGTCACGTAAAAGTCTTGAGTGGAGCAAACCGAACGTGACAAAGCTATATGTAGTTTTCACACATTTATTTAAAGTACCAGTTGTCTCCCAACTCCTTTTATCGTTCCACTGTTGGAACATGGGTCTCCTAAAGCCATTTGAGGCCAATGCCGGTTCAGGGCATAGTCTGCCATGCTGGCCAAATGCTGATTGCCAGACCTCACACGCCCTAGAGAATAATTTTCTTAGAACTCTAAGGTTAGTTTTCACACGATGTTTTCCTTCACAGGATTACAGCAAGTGATATTTAATCTTAAAACGCACATTTTGGAAATAGGTGCGCGCTAGGATTTATACCAGTACATCGATTAGACCACAATATTAATAGCACAATGTTCGAATTTATTACTAATTTATTACACAACACTCGTAAAAACCCCATAACTTTTGTGAATAACTGACATATATTTTGTTTGCTGTCATCGTAATTATTTAACAGATGGCAGCACAATCGTTTTTGACAGGGTATTGTCGACATTCTAATGAATTGTGAATAACTAATGTATAGAAAAACTGCTTTCGAAACTGCCTTATTGGTTACAAGCGCGGTTGCCGATTGAAAGAAGAAAGAAATAAAGAAAGAAACTTTTTATTTGTAACATGTACACCTAACCGTTATACAACCTTAAGATATAAAATTTCAACAAATAGTACAATTGCAGACTGCACACATTACAAAATGGATCCTACTCAGCATTATGCTGGAAGTCCAGTAACAACCAGCGCTGGTCTTCCGTAGGGCCCAAATGAGGACGTCACGGGATGGTAGCCAATATAAACTATCAAAATCTATAAATAAAAACTATCAAAATCTATATATATCATAACAAAACATAGCATGACATGACATGATATGACATAACAAAACACAGTATAACATTAGTTGACATAACATAACATAACATAGCAAAACAACAGAAGAGAACAGAACATATGATTAAGTGTTTAAGGTGTTTAAATTTAATATACAGTGTAACTGGAAGTCCAGCCAAACGTTTTTGAAGTACGGAGAGTATGTATATGTATTTGATTAGATTGCACTTGTGTCAAGTCTTAATGTTTCTTGGCTTTTTTGATGCGTAAGTAGAAATTGTTTCAATTTAAATTTAAAAGTATGAATATGTTGCAGGTTCCTTAAAGGTGGGGGAATATTGTTCCAACATTTAGATGAAGCATAACGGAAGGATCCTCTAAAAGCAGCCGTTTTATGATGTCCTGTCATAAGCTGCACCGCACACTGACGGGAGCCACACGGCCTCTGACTTGACATCCAGGAAAGTTTGTCATGAAGATAACGGGGAACCTGATGCTGTATACATATAATACATGCCTACCCCGTAATTAACCCAGAGTAACGAGTCTACAACAATATATTCTGGTTATCCTGTATGACACCTTTCGTGAAGATATACATGTATGTACTCGTATGTATTATATACCAAGAATTGCGCCCAAATACATAATATGTAGATTGTAGCGACTTTGAGCACATGGAAGCATACAGGGACTTGAGGACAGGTTCGAGATTTTGGGCAAAAACCCCCTATTAAAATTCCGATATAAATACATATAAAAGGTCGATGTCGTACAATAAATTGTAATAGGCTGATGATCTAATGTGATGTGACCTCCCGAGATTGTATGCTACAAAATACATGGCTTAATGGTTCGCTGGCAGTACCGTCTAGATTCGAAACATATCTTACACTCAAAGGATCAAAGAACAGCTAAATTCAATATTATAAAAACGGATTCTACAACGAATAGTTCTGAATGTCGATTAATCTGTTAGTTTTGGGAGCTCTTTCTACTGTTTCATATAACACACTATCATCATCATTATCATCAGACTTCGGAGATCCAGTGCCGAACATGGGCCGTCTCTAATAGGCACCACTCTCCCAGGTCCTGATCCTTCCAAATCCCTGTATTCTTTAGAATAAGGTCCTTAAGATCCCAGAGAATCGTAAGAGGTGACAGAGGAATTATTCCAGGAGATGGGCAGCAGCGTCTAGCGTTAGAAGACTTGAGGCGCCCTAAATATCATGGACAATTTTTTAACAAAATTTTCTTTCACTGTCGTAGTAAATGATATAAAATTTTATAATTGCACATAATTTCTTAAAAAAGAGGTACGCGCCTGAAGTGATATCCTAAAGCGACACTCTAAACCACTGAACTATCGCGGCTTGATTCATACATAAAAATTATTGACCTACACATTACTACGCAATAACTTAAGTGGTAACATTTGCTGATTGAAATTCTTGAACTCTTGGGACATAATAAGTGCAAATATGCAGTAAGTAATAGATTATGTGAACGTGAAACAGGTAGGCAGTGAAAATATAGAGTGTAGCCATTTAAAATATCATACAAGCGAGTGAAGGTGTATTAACAAACGAGCAACGGAAACAGTGACAAGAGATCCACCGTATCCATGTTACGATTTAATTAAACTGAAAATTCAGAGGCTGACAACAAAGAGTGGAAAGTTTAAACGTACGCCAGAAACGGTAGTTTAGCTTTGCAAATGAGATTAAGTCTTATGGCGGCGCTAGCTCGTGCAGTCTGCTTGACTTAGAAATATCTTGAACAAAATTGATCGTAAGTACATACAAACGAGAAATGAACAACAAATGAGATTTAGATTAAGAGAAACAATTGATGAAGCGTGATACATGCTCAATATGTCGGACATAAAAATGTTTATTATAATCGGATTATTATAGGTATTATAGTTCTACAATGGAACAGTGAGATGTTTTCCCCTGTTATATTGATACGTATGTACATGGACGTTATAACGCCGATTTCCCATAGGTGTAGACACAGATTAAGAATAAGGTTTTGATGTCACGGAAAAAAAGATCGTCGTCAAAGATAGCTGCGGGTTGATTAGGTACTGTTGATAAAAACATACCGAGACCTTACAAAATTTTGCTCTTAAAATGTGACCTACCTCTTTGAATTATAAAATATGTATATGTGTTTGCTATTCTGGTAGACTCTGGTTACCTTGCAGTCCCAATATCGTAAAATGTAAGGCAGGTGTACACACGCTTCCAGGCCGCATAAAATAGCTTGAGCTTTGCTTGCACATTGTAACCGTATCTCAGCGGATGTGCCGCTCTGTCGCCTCGGCGCACGAAATCTGTTGGGTACACCCTTTTATTGGGATATTCTAGTGTTGTACTTTATAAAATCGGTTATATTTACCAATATTTATCTAATAAATGAATAAGTATAAACAAAAAGTATTTTTTACCAAAATTGATCACCGTAGGACATTAACAAGTGAAGAGCGTTGGTACTACGCTCTACTGTCTATCCTATCGAGGAAATACAGATGGAACATAATGTTATTACTGAATATATGACTATTAAATTAATACATCTAATTATATCTTATCTGACTTATGTAGTCTGGAGCAGAAAACAGATTAAATTTTAGAATACGCCCTTGAGTTTATACATATGCACTAATACACATTGAACTTCTTAAATATCAACTTACGATCATTTAAAGCTGACCACAAACCTTTGTTACTATTAGATATTGCTTACATACTTTGTCATTCTGTGAAATGCGCAGCAGTGAATACCCAAACATATGCCAAATCATTGAACAAAGTCTATCAATTCCTTTAACTAATTACTCAAGGTATTTATATCAAAAACATCTTGAGCAATTGACAAAAATTAATAAATATCATGATGTAGGTATCGAATGAAGTGTACCTATGAATAGTTCAACAATGTTTTTACTGCAGATCATATTTATTTATCTGTTCATTGATTTAGTCGTTCGTGATTATTTATTGCAATAACAATTTAAATACAGCGGCGTAGAAAGCGGGCTTAACGCTAATAGTATTCTCGGCAAGTGAAAATTAGGGCTAAACAGAGAAACGGACAAGGATTTTGACTGAATCAGACACAAAAAATAATTCTATTAAAATTATGGCTGAAAACATAATATACATACATGCACATGACTGTGTATAGATATACATACATAGGTATGTACATGTCAAAAGTGGAAATCGCAAAAACCTCTTCGCGTACATTTCATATGGTAATTTAAGGCGGGACCGCGAGGACAGGTACCAAAAATGTAGGAGCGTTATTAAGAGTCTGACGCTTACAAAAAATGTACAAGGACCCCGAAGTCCGCCACACCTAGAAAAAATCCGTTCAGGTTAGAACCTTAGTTGATCTGTTTCTCTTTTAAATTTTAAAAAGGTAAATAAACCACATCTATTTAGCGGTTCAAAATTAAATTATGATCTACAAATTTCATGAAACTGTCAAAAGCATTTCATACATATTTCTAAATCCAAACTGAACATATCAATTATCTATGCATAATACTGTTACTGTAGCCTTGCGGTGCCATCAAAATTCTCCTATATCTTTAAAAATTAAAATGTATATTTTCAAAATTGATTCATGGTTCACGTTAAAAGTAGGTACGCATAAGCATTATATGTGTTTAAAAATTATATCTAAAGAGAGCAAGAGATGGGAAACATATCACGAAATGGATCAAACCTCCCCAAGATATTATCACCCTACAAGTGGTATAAGATAAATCGTTCCGTCTGAACCTCTCATAAAGTAAATTCATTCAGTGCAATTTCGGTAATGCACGAGTTGGCTGCCTAAATAAGGAGTTGGGTATTTGATTGAAGGTTTCGATCTACAAGTCGGCACACTTTTCGTACAAAACGACGAGGTAACGACCGTAACGGGATTTATGGTAATTATTTGTAAAAAAAATGTTTCTGTTAAAAAATATATTGTTTAAAAAATGGTGCCTAACAGTACAGAGTGATAACGTATTATCTAATAACAACCTAAGCTTCTTTTATATTATTCGTGTGTTACTAGAACTGAATCAAATGCACATTGAGGTGAGATTATTTGAAATCTATTTTAATGTTACAAGAGAGATAAAAAGAGAAAGTGAAGAGATTAACAGCAGCAACTGTAGTATGATAATGTGACATTTAAAAGAACCAGCCTGTTTATTGAAGCGCAGCGCCGTTGAACCTGGTAATTAAAATGTAATCCTCGCAGAACTGGCGCCTTGCGATAACACAAATACTTTAAATGCAATAAATTTAATGCAGACACCTTTTAAATGATTGACTGCTTCTAGTCCACTAGCTAAATATGTAAGTACACAGGCAGTTTGAAAGTTAACAATATTTAAAAAAAATCTTGAATGTTTTGAAAGTAAAGTTAAGTTTATCAAAAAACTTCAGGGTAGTTATGGTAATTTCCACCACAGAGTTACCCTACGTGATTATATTGAAGCAACATGGCACAGTCGTTTAAAATATCTGCCGTGCTTTTAGAAATAACCTACACAAATTCTAAGAGTTATTAATATATCATCACAGCGGGTCCCTTAGGGTGTCCCGTATGCAGAGAGCACCAGTACCTAAATATACTACGTTACCGATCCGCACGCACTTCCTCTACCCTCATTACTCTCTCTACAGATACGCTCCAGTTTCAGCAATAAATACTTTGCTTATTATTGACACGGATCAATCGTCCTAAAAGCCAAGTTGTTTATGACTACTGCAAAATGTTAAGAGTGCTTCATTTCATTATTCATCTTATCAATTGTATATCTCGCTAGACGAGTTAAGATGCTAAGGTATTATTATATTACATGGCTAATTTCGGTCGAAGTGCCACCGCAGTAAATTACGCGAGAGGAAATGAACGTGGCGCGCCGGGAACAGGAAAAAATGCTAATAAAATTGTACCTTGCTCGTTAATCTTAACCCTCGCGCTCGGCGGAAGGGCTGTCCAGATTTCAGATGCTTAGCTAGCCACATTGATTTTTAGTGGAGTTACCACGTACTGCGTTACAATAGATATTTTTGTCTCTTTTATCATAGATTAAAAAAAACCGATGGCAACAAATGATATAGAACGGAAAGATTAATTTACAGATTTTTTACGTTTATGTTATGATTCGGGGAGGACGTGTGATGTTACGTTTTATGTCATCTTTGCCGTTAAACCCGTTAATCAATCATAATGAATCTAATATTGCAATGCGAGTGCAGCTTTTATGATATCGCTCGTTGAGGGGCGACGTAATGAGGATTGAGACTACAACTAATTTCTGTACATGATTTTTCATTGGTCTACTGATTTCCGCCTTGTATTTAGCCAAATTCCACAATTGATAGTACGATCGAACAACTAAATGTAAATGTACACATGTAAATACACTCAGTTATTTCAGGCATTATTACTGTCAAATAAACGTTCTATACTTACTTCTCATAGAAACCAAATTTAATGACAGTACATGGTAGAATGTGCAACAAACAAACAAACAGGTCATTGATTGCTTTCAGTTAATGTTATGGAGTCGTTTTATGGAACTTTGTTTTCGTCATAAAATGTGGATGTTCGACTGCACGCCGGCGAACACGCGGGGCCAACTAATATTATGAAAATAATATATATTATGTTTATATTATTATATGTCGTTATAAAGTAGATAATTTGTAAAAATATTTAATATAAAATATGCCATATAAGTTGACGTTAAATTCAACTAACATTTCAAATATTATTACTTATGTTAAATATTAAATCTAAATCCTATTTTTTTTAATTCATGCAATGTTCAGATAGGACAAATATTAAAAATATTTCAGTTTTTTTTACAAGTTTTCATATCAATTTTGGCTCTCTGAAGCAATCTTATTCGAACGGTGCCAAACATAAAATATTCGCTAACTTATGGAAAACTTATTGGAATAGGTCCAGCCGATTTGTAATATTAGTGGAAAACTGTACAAAAGTTGGCTTGAACTTTTTGCCGCAGTTTATTAAAAATGACCAAATTATATCGTTGCGTACGGCAATCATATCGAACGCAGACGTCAAGAATATTTCGCAAGTGTCGTATTTCAATATCAATTTATACCACGCTAAGTATTCGATACATCCCTATTAGTCAATAATATAATACAGTCAGATACAGTGAACAAACATAGACCATGCTTCGTGCATTGCAAAGTGCAAATTAAATTAAATTAAATTAAAAATTTATTTATCGATTAAAAAGTTACATTCAGACAGGTCGCAAGGGCCCCTGTACTAGGTTGGTAACCCGTATTACTAGGTACCCCGCTCATCCTCCAAGACTCTTAGTATAATCAATAACAATAACAATAACAATATAATATGCTTAGTAAAAAGATACAATATGCTTAGTGGTATAAGGTGATAGAATGTTACTTGCATATACATACATTTAGGTGTATATAACTATCTTCACGGGGTAGGCAGAGAGCACCCAGTGCCAAATATGTACATATTGCATATACCATCAATATGACGAGTATAACATAATAAAAAATGAAACCTTCTTATTCGTTTAGACACGCTAATCTCTGAGACTACTTGTTGTATTTCAAAAATTCTTTCTGACTATTGTAGTCACAGTCACGAAGCAAATCACTATCACTAGAGGCTATCTACGCGTAAGCGATGCTTAAGTGATTGTACATGTGATTGCACATTGAGTGCGCAAGTGATGCTATAGATGTTAGACAGCCGTAAATATAGATAATTGTAAAGTAAATCAGAAGAAAAAGCACTAACGTAGTTATCTATATTAATGCGTGTGCTGGCATAATTGTTAGTAAATAGTAAGTAAATACATATATTATGTAGAACGCAAACCTATTACAAAAAAATATTGCTATAAATCGATTGGTCTTTAGCGGCTCTAGAATAAGGTTAACGACACGATTTACCTATATGTAATAAATAACAATAAGACATATTTCTATTGCAAATCAGAGATAGTTTTCGAGCATTATTATAAGGAATGACATTTTAAATTCAAATTCAAATTCAAATATAATTTATTCAAAATTGGTTCATTACAACACTTTTTGTACGTCAAAATGAAACTACCACCGGTTCGGAAAATGCCTCGCTATGGAGAAGAGGCGGCGAAAGAAACTCCGTAGGTATGCTTCTGCATCTTTTTTAAAATAAGCACTTATTTTAAGATATAGATTATAATTTTAAGCCTTAACTATAGCAACTGATTTCCAAACGTTAAGCCTTACGAACCGAAACTGTTTGGACATCTATGTAGTTTCAGAGAAAATTGTAAATTAATATAATTGAATACTCTGTTGGGGTCTTGTCTACAGTACCTACGTACTTGTTATGTTCATTGTACAATACTGTCAATTATCTGTATGTAGCGACTTCCAAGTTATATGCAAGTCAAACCGTGTGCATAGCTAGTAATATATAGGTATTATTTACATTAAGTATCTTTGCTTTTCGCGTATACATCGAGTTACATTTCTGTTGATTTATTTATGTTATCAATAAATGTTATAACGTATTTCAGCAAGTCGCGCCCGATCAAAGTAAAGTAATTGAAAAAATATATATAATACCAGCCCACTATTATTATTGCCATTCTAACCAGTTGGGTCGGACTAAGCGGAAAGGGACTTAATATCCCAAAGAATTCCTACAGCCATCGAAAGATCGAGAAAATTGGTTTTCTATTGACCGATCTTCAATACAACATAATAAAATTGTCTGTAATATTTTATATAACAATATACTTATGTACAAAAACCTATTAATGTAAATGCCTAGTTATATATTTAATACACGGATTCCACGGTACAGATGATTATTGTTCATTATCTTTAAAAAATACCTACGCACACATAATTGCTTTATATTTTTAACCAACTTCCAAAAACGAAGCAGGTTCTCAATTCGTCTGTATTTTTCACGTTTGTTACCTCACAACTTTCGAGTGGGTGAACCGATTTTGATAATCCTTTTTTGTTAAAATTTTTATACATATCATATTAAAGAAAACTACACTAAGTTTTCCGAACCGCGGTCTCTACTCCCGAACTCGCCTACTCCACCTGTGGACTGTTCTTCGGCAAATATGCGCAGCCCATTGCCCGCGAGGGCGCTCTTTGATGCAGGCCTATGTCCAGCGGTGCATTGAGATAAGAAAATGATGATGATAATGATGAAAGAAAACTAGACCGCCTCATTGGCATCGTGCTGGTTGAAAGTGCGATTGCCGATCGAGAGGTCCTGGGATTAAATCTCGGGTCGGGCACTATTGGATTTTTCTAACTTAAATTTTCTAATAGTGGCTAGGAGTCTGGTCCATAGAGGAACGTAAACGTAACTGCTAAACTGTGGCAGTATATTATACTCCTCTGCCTACCTCTTTACGTATTACAGGCGTGATGTTACGTTTGAAGAGAATTACTTCTAACTACGAATAATAAAAGTGTGGTAGTAATATTTATTCCTATTTCATTTTTTAATATAACTACGTACTTCGATTTAGAATCACGTAAGTACCTATTATAAATCAAACAACATTCTCTAATTAAATTACATAGTATTTTATATCAAAATAAAGAGACCCTGAGTACGTACAGCGGCGATACATTTACATTAGCGGTGCTTTTCACCGTATTTTCAATAAGCAAATGAAAGAATGGCTCCCATGAGGCCTGGACATGGAGCCGGCGCACGCTAATAGACACATTGATGAATCTACTCTCTTCCCCTCCCGTAGAAAATGCGCAAAAAGCATGAGACACGATAACAAAAGTCATCTTCTGCACTCTATTTATATAAAAAAATTAGGGAGATTGGTAAACGTATAATGATTAATTACAATATTTACGTCTAGACGAAATGTTCTTTGTTTTAGTTTTGACACTCGCGTGTTTTGTTAGCCTTTAATGTTACAACATGGTGCAGTCACGACATATTTATAGATCAAAGATTAGTGGCTTTGAGATTTTTCGTTTGTTTATTACGTTTGAATTATTTGACATTATGACATAAATGCGACTGTAATAACATAAATATTCTACAGTATAGGTAGTTCTCGGGAATGAGTAATCATGGCTCAGTATGCGTATCAAATATGTAGTACCTACCTAGGTAGTATACTACATATTACTAGTAATATTTTTATATTTTTTTGAATAACGCGATGTGTGAAATGCATTGTGTCCTGCCGACAATCTTATGAACTGCATACAATTTTGAGACACTTGTATGTGCACACCTCACGTAGGAGCCCTTATCAGTGTAATTATTCTGAATTTAGCGAAGAGTAAATCGAAAAGGGCAATTTAAGAAATATATACATAGTTATTGCGTTGTATGAAAATCATCAGGATATATTGGATCTCGGTGGAACGGTTACACCGCACAGTTACATGCGTAATGCATTGAACTTTATGTATTGTCAAGCATTAAAGGGCTCGGTAATTATGCGGAAGTCAAGGAATCAAATAGGCCAGATACTGGAGAATGATGAGACTGGATGATGGAGAAGTAAGAAGTCTCCGAAACCGTCGTGCATGTATGAAGAGAGTGATGTATGTAGAAGAAGCGCGACAGGACTGTGAGGATACAGATATTTGACACTCGGTGCTCTCTGCCTACGCCGCGAGGGACCTAGCATGAAGAAGTTTCTATGAAAGTTACTGAAAATTTAGATGAAAGGATATCACGATTAATTTAATGAATTACTTGATGGATACTTCTGTTTACTCAATTTATAAAAAGAAGTGGAAGATACCGTAATTGTTATAGGATGGAAAATATAAAAATATTCCAACATTTAGCGCAGATGGTGAACCGAATTAACCGTAAAGTTGAGCCATTATTAATTCTGTTTCCGTGGAGCCGGCAGCTAATGTTTCAGGGAACTTATTATTGGGAAATTTTGTAAAGACTGGTAATACGACGACACGCCATCGCAATCACGCGATACCAACAAATCATTGATATTTCATTTTAGTGCACTAAATTAACTTCTTAACAGTTCATAAAGTTTCCAAGGTCAATGCATGTCTTCAGACCGCTTTTTTGACAATTTTCCATGCTCCATATAGGTACATAAGTATTGCTTTTTCAATTGGATGATCATTTCAAGTTGATTGATATTGTCCACGGCATGGATCTACCACAAAAAAATGTATAGGGACTAAGCATGTTCCAGGAAATCCCATATAAATTATATCACTACTCAATATCGTACGGATTTACATCAGAGTACTCCTGAAGTCAAGCCTTGATAATTGTTGACTTAGCTTCATTATCATAAATATCAGGCTGTTCCTGTCCTCCGCTGGACATAAGCCTCTCCAATAGCTTAACATTAAAATCGATGTTCAGCTGCCGGCCACTAAGCACATGGTCACTCCGCCTGGCTGCAGGGAGTCGTACTTTATAATTACTTAATTGAGTATATGAACAACAACTATAGAGATATTTTAAACTTAAAACATACCACATGTCTACGTTATAATTTGTGAATGGTTAAAATAAAATATTCTGCTCAAAACTCGAATAACCTATGGAGGGAACGACCGCTTGTCATTTTTCCTGACGATTAAACTTTACTTTGGTCCCTTTCGTGTTATTTCACTCGCACCCATTTTTCATTCGATCCTTACGTTTGCACGGTACCAAGCTACAGTCGTAGTTTTTGCAGTTTCTTGGTACGTTTCTTAAAACAGGAAACTTTAATAGTTTAGTTTCTTGTCAATGAAATCGAAAAGCTAATTTCTAATAACACGCCTAACATCCGTTTAACATTACGCTTGTAATGGCCGAGGAGGTAGTCAAAAGAGTGCAGTACAGTCCCACGTTTCACCAGTACTGTTTACGGCCCAATATGAAATAGGTGGAGAGTCTATTGGCATACTCCGTACACACATCCAGATCGCGAGCCGCTACTAGAAAATTTAAGTTAGAAAAATTCAATAGCGCCCGACTCGGGATTTGAACCCAGGACCTCTCGATCGGTGGTCGCGCTTGTACCGAACACGACCAACAAAGCAGTGTATTCAGATTATAAATTACGTATGTATATCTCGAACTTAAAAAATGTACCCCGTAGGAAACAGCCCAGGAAACTAGCATAATGACGTGTACTTCATACACTTTACTTAAATACGTATCTAATATTTTATATTTTAACTTATTTCTCAATGCGTCAATATTATAAATATTATAAAATGACTCGATCACCTGTCATTTTCGGTATATACACGAATTTTATACTTGAACGTTTTCTACTAACTTGTCTTTTTAGTAGAAAGCTTTCAAGTACAAAGTCTGTCTTAATCTATTCCTCGTTGGTATAGCTAATAAATAGAAATGAAACGTCAGAGTTCATGTACTAATATAAAAGATATCACAGTTTGAATGAACGTATTTAAGTACAATGCGTTCGTGATATTCACATTCAAAATTCATTCAGTATTAAAATTTGATAGTTGGAATAATATCCATTCATATCGCATATGAAATGCAACGTTCAATAATTAGAGCGCGCCGTTGGGCTACCGCAAGCTAAATCAAATAATCACAAACATTGCTCGTCCGATCATGTCTCCGCGGTACGACTGACGACAGGCAGTTCGTTTAACAGAACACGTTAACGAATTACATATAATTTTTTATAAATTTTCGTTATTTTTTAATCATGGCGATGGATGTGTAGTTTCAGAGCGTTAATAAGTCGTGTTATAACAGTATGCCAGTAGGAAAAATCTTTTATTCCTATTTTGAAACAAATAGTCCGCACTATTTTTGCATTATTAGTCGCAGTATGGACACACGGGATTCGTAGTTTAGTTTAGCGCAAGTCAAGAATCTTCTAGACTTCCTAGCTTGATCCGTATAGCAAACACAACACAGTACCCTATAGCCTAAGTTGTCCTAATTCGGTATGAGATACCGCGTGTAATATGCCAAGATATCCACTTATTTGTGATACCTTATTTTCCTGTATCAGCCGTGAAATAAGTACATATATAAATTTTAAACGGCCCATTTTAATGAAAATACCTAATTCAAATATAAAGTGTATGCTACAAAATCACTCATATTTTTTACCAATCTCCGATCTACCGTATGCAGCTAAGCACGAAGTTTCATGACCGAAGAACGTAGCACATTCGTCCAGCATGTTAATGAAGTGACTCGTATATAATATTTGCGCCACCACGTCGTGTAAAATTTTGATCCGAGAATTAGGTTAGTGCAGTAAAACTCATTCGCACTTTAATACAAATTAGATATGTATAATATTAAAATGCACATTGTTACACTACGAATGTTTAGGTACAATTTCTTTTACAAAAGTGTTTCATACATATTTTCAATTTATAACGTAGTGTGAAAAGGTTTATTTTTCATTACTATATACACACTTATTTGATTCTTCCCTACATATTAATGTGAACAGAAAACTTCCACTATCATAATTCAAAGCCAATAATTTAGTACCTATTCCTATTTATATAATTCAAGATATAACTACTGTAATCCAGTATATATATTTAAGCCGATTGTATAATTATGCACTATTATGACTATGTAAATATAACTAACAATATAAGAAGGTATTACGGTATAAGACCGTATACTATTATTGCCTTTGAGAAAAGGAGAAATGTGAATTTAAAAAACTCGTATAACAGTAAAAACAAATCCTGCTCAAATGATATTTAGCTATATAAATATGAATCTAATTACAGTATGAAAATACACAGTATGTATAAAAAGTAATAATACATCTTTACTTTATTACGATGTCCTTTATTCTGTTCTAATAATATATCTAAAGCGAGAAATGAATTGTCTTTACCGTTGAGCGAGCTATTGCCTTTGAATTTAGACTCTGTTTTATGAGCCCTAAGGTAAGGTTTTGAATGAATATTATTATCGTGTAATGTCTTGGAAAGAATTTATAATTACACGTGTCTAGACAAAATAATTGCTGAAGGTGCGGGTAATTGTGCAAAAGTTACTAGGTACTTGGAGATTTAGTATTATACATAGTATCTTTCAACTTGTTTAAGGTTTACATGTGGAGTAGTGTGGTGTGCTTCGTGGAATTAATATACACTTACACCATCACATTATTCCAATAACACGCCATAAGCGTTTTCACCCTGCACAAACCAAGCAAACGCACTTTACAGCAAACGTTTGAATGTCTCTAAAACAATTGAATAATCGAATAAGACGAGAGATATTGGCTGAACTGTAATTATTTATGAAAAAGAAAATTTATGCTTCAATAAAACCTATCACGACTGAGTAATCACCCTGTTATAACACTTAATATTTTTCATTACGATTTTTGATTAAAAAAATCCTTTAAGTTTCAAACTGCTTTTTAAGCTCAACATTTAATTGTATACAACCATTCGCCCTGAAAATGGTACGTAACGAACGAAAACCTCCAATTATTTATCGAACGATATCTTTTAAAGTTTTACAAACACGCCAAGCCAGCATTAAAGTTTGTAGTGCATTACGGAACATGGCAGCTCGCGTGCAGCGAGGTTAAACGTCATTTTTTAATGTAGTTCTTACTCAATAATAAAACGTGAATAATTCTGCCTCGTAATAAATATTCAGCAGTAATGACGTGTAGTTTGTCGTCTCTTAATTTCGCTTCTGCCGTCAATTTGTTTTACTTATTTGGCCAATATGCTTCATGTTAATGATGACGAAACACGCGTAATGTTTCACTGTCAGGCACGTGGCAACCCTAGGGCTTACGCAGGCTGTGCTACTCCCTAAGCGATATTTTACTTATTGTTTATTCTACAACAAGAAGAAACATATTGAGATCAATAATTTGTTTTACATTTGGGTAGGCTACCTACCCCACACATGCACAGAGAAATAAAATCGCAAACAAATGTAAATGCAGTTAATACTTTCCAATGAAATACAAATAAATTTTATTTCTACCATTTTAGAGCTTTCTTTTTTTAAGTTTAAGGATTTGTTGTGACATGACCTAAATATATAAAATCCAGGTTTTGAATTTCACAATTACCTTATTCTCATTTATATGTTAAAATAATTATGACCACACATAAAACATAACCTAACACCTATTTTACGGCGTTTAATTGCATCTCTGTTTAACCTCGCTAAATTATGTATTATTATATTATATATTACTGATGCTAGTGCGAACTTACCCGTTACAACTTGCGAAGATCTTGTTAGCCACACGAAAAAGCGTACATATTTCATAATTTATTCGATTCTGTTGTTGCTCAGTATGTCGTGGAATACGGGTGGCCCCGAAAGTTTTGAACCCCGTATTGGGCACTGCCATTCGGTGCCATCACCTAAAGATTAAGAAGAAGAAGGACCACCTCGCATGTCTCGACGGCTGATTCCCGATCGCATACAGCGATAACTATAAACCGCAAGAGCCGTACACGGTGTTTCTTTTGGGATGCCTCACTCGAACCTCAGCTGCCTAACAAAAGTGTGTTGTCGGTCGCCAATAGGCACATAAAGCGTATCTGCCGTATCACGAAATTCAACTACATCAACACTGTGTTCTCCACCCAAATCAGATTCTGAATTAGGTAGATCTTAAAGAATTTGTAATTATTTTTCTATTAAATTATTTCATCTGCGGTCAAATCCCAAGTCGAATACTATTGGATTTGTTTAACTAGAAATTTTAATTAAAATTTCTAGTAATGTGTCGGTCTCGGATTTGCGTCCGATGGATGCCAATAGCACTCCCTTTCACTCACACACTTTCACGATGGTAAGTAAACGTGACTGGCGAAAGGCGAGAGTGAACTACACTCCCATGTCTACCTCTTCGGGTATTCCACGCGTGATATAACATATATTACGTTTTTCTATTTCAAACTCAAATACATTTTTACACGAACTTATATTGATTTTATATAAAACGAACGTAGTATTTATAACCACTACAAATCTATCTAGCTTACACGCCACTAATTTCAGCACAAATTGAACAATAAGAATTAATAACAAAATATTAGGGGTATTATAAAAATATGAACATTTTATTTCGCAGAATCTTCAAGTCGACGAATGCGGTCTCTCTAATGTTAAACTCGAAATGTTTAAACAAGAACTTGCGCTTCGACTCTCGAGAGATGCTATTGTTCGCGTCAACTTATAGAATGTAATTTGATTGAAGAAATTCCTTGGTTCTTGCTGAAAAAGGCTTAACTTTGTGTGAATTCTATAGATTTTGTATAACTTAATATTATACTTATACTATTTAACATTATTCAATTTTAAGCAATAGTTAAGAAGTTTAGAAGTAAATATCTAAGCGCAGACAGGATTTTTTTTATTTACTATTTATCATTTATTTGCAGAATAATGTTTTGCTTACAGTGATTTTGTGGAAGAAAATGAAATATTTGTACATTATGTCTGTTTCGGGTAACCGAAGAACTGATCTTTGCACTGCGTTGTTATCATTAAAGATCAAACTGAACTCATTAGTATTATGGCTTGCTGACCTCATTCATCGCAATGCCAACAATATTGCTTACCGGAAGTACGTGCGAAGACATAGTCCTCCCAGTAGAGCCTTTAGTAAGATATTTTTATTCGTACTATATGACTATTCTGACGTCTATTTATTACTGATAACCTTAACATTTATACCGTTAATGTGTACATTGAACAAAAATAATAACACAAACAATATTTGATCTGCTGAACAAATGGCCTCCCCTGTGGGGTTTTGTCCATAATCTACAAATATATATAGGTAATATACAAAATTCAATTTCGCCTTTTAGGTTTTTCTCCAAATAGTTTCGTTACTAAGTTAATATGTGCGCGCTATACGTGAGTAAAGCCATTAGTCAGCAACTGTCTAACGTTTCATGTAGTTATAGTAAAACATTTCAGGATTATAACGTCCTTTTACGCCCCGTACCTTCTCAGTATAGCGAGGCGATAAAACCTTATCATGTTTGATGAAAATTATCTGCTTTAAATAATGAATGTATGTATATGATACGATATTCTGGATGTCAACTTTACGAAACCTAATCCTACCTAATTGTTACTTGTAAATAGTAACTTATAATTACTTTTTAGGTATGAAACGCTGCGCCTGATACCATATGTTACATGTATATAAATTATATCCTACGCAGTTTTATGAAGGAGTTCTTGCCCATAATTTCTGCACTCGCCAAGCTACGGACACAGTGATACTGATTAGAAACGACGTGTGCCCAACAGTGGACTGCAGACATGCTGATAACAACGGTGATGAATAATGCGGTATATACATAAGTCACAAAACACATTTAACGCAATCCATAATTGTATTTTGTGGGGCTGCTTTTACTGACTGGTCTAAATGCTAGACGTAGTATGTATAAATATGTACTCGGTGTAATACATACTGTAACCGACGCTCACTTTTAAATAACAAATGTTAACGGCCCCTAAACGTTATTACATTCTAAAGAAAATAGAAAATGATAAAGTACGGTTGTTAATAAAAGCCAAAGTAGGGCTGCATAAAGCAGAGAGGATAATTGAAAAACCCGATCTCTCATTAAAATCTCTCAGCTCCGTCCGTCTGAGAATTAAACACGGTCATATCGCAGTCACGTTGCGGTTTTCAGTTTTTATGTCCTTTGGCTCGGGCACTGTTCTGTGAAGGAATTAAGAAAAATATGTTTAAATACGAATTTAAATTTGAAAATAGAAACCATTTAATATACAATGTTAAATTTTTCTTAAAAATTTTTGCTTAGGAATATAACAGATTCTTTTAGTTTTTCATAGTACTTACTTGAGTAACCGTATCTTCAATTACATAAATGTTTTATTAAATTTGAATATCTGTTCTTTAGTACAATTCAGTTCTTCACTTTTAGTCGTTCACCCTTCACATGAACACGTCCTACAAAGTCGACAATGAGGAGTAAAAAACACACATATAAAAGAATGCAATTGTAATCAATGTCCCACAATTTCGTTGTTAAAATGTAATGCATTGAACTCTCGAAACTTTACCCGTAAACTTGTGATATCAACAAAAGCGAATTTGTCATGTAAGCCCGTGTACAAAGTTGAAACTGTTCAAGTTTTGGAAATCGCATAGATACACTGCGCCCCAATAACTGCGGAACAAAACTAGACACACTTTAATGCACCAAGTTTTCTCAGTGATGTACTGCGATTGCATCTATTGATTTAGTCTCTCAATAACAAGCACTGCTTTGTTTATTTCAAAATATTGTTTCATTGGAAATACAAAAAGGACATGTGATTCTTCTGTGGACATTGGTTTAAATATGTAACTTTATTATCTCATTGGAACGCTTGGAACTTGTTACGACTTCGATTTTTAAGAATGTCCAGTTTAAGTGAAATAATTTGAAATTGAAATGCGAAAAAAATTCAATTAAAAGACCTTAAGTAAAGCGGAAGGAGTCCAATTAAAACTATGTCTTCGTTGAAAAACTGTTGAGAGGTGAAGTGAATAGACAGGAAAGCACTGGAAAGCACTTTCGCGGCCATTTAAATTAGGGTTTCTAAGGTTTAATAATATCTTAAATGGGAAATGAATTTACGTAGAAAAAACATAATATTGCGGGCGGAAAATCTTCTTTGTGTTAATGAAAAAGTTCGGCAAAGCTTACTTACTGAATTGCTCAAGTGCTCTTAGGACATCCGAATTAATGTAAATTTAATATTCAAGTTGTAAACGAGTAATAAAACATAAATAAGGAAAAAGTGCGATATTTGAAAGTAGAGAAGCACTTTAGCGAAGATCATAACAAAATCAGTGCTTACGTCAGTAATCTTGTAATTCTCAGGGTTTTATAGGACAACTTTGGATTACATTGAGATGATAAAGGTAAAATACAGAAGGTAATTTACAATATGACTTACATAGATGAAACATTTGACTACTTTCACGATCTATTCAATCTCTTTTATAAACTATGCTTTCCAATTATCAAAATTAAAACTTCTCGTATAAATCGCAAACAGAGATGGTTGTCAACAGGGTTGAAAATTTCAAGTTTAACCAAAAGATCACTCTATATCACTACAAAATTTAGCACTACATAAAAATATAACCACATACAGGAAATACAACCAACTATTTAAAAAATGTATATTAAAATCACAGCAAATATGCAACATAAAATATATTCAAAACAGTGAAAATAAGTGCAAGGCGACATGGTCAACTATTAGAGA
>DWFO01000287.1:0-22419 GCA_018246595.1 Mimoniades nurscia nurscia
CTGGTGAAACGTGGGAATGTTCTACATTCCTCTGCCTACCTCTTCGGGGATTACAGGCGTGAAGTTACTTTTACTTATCATTATTAAATCGGAGACATAGATTTGATCTTCGGTTGCACACAGTTGTAGCAAATGATTCATCACCCATCTTTCTCTTCCCTCTTTTCGTATATCTTAAACACTAAAGCTCTACGCCTTTCCGCAACCCTTAACTCATGTTAACTCATACACAGTGTAACATTAGTCGTGTAAACCAAGATCAAAATGATGATGAATACCACACAGCAAAAAGATATACAACATAAACATATTTATCTATCCACTCGTAAATGCCGATGTTATTACAAGTTAGATCACGTCGACACGTAACAACCGTGAAATGGATTTGGATGAACAAAACTTGGATTAGTCAGCATATTCTCGCACTGGACATTTCCAGAATATTCTGAGGATATCAAGTTTCCTTCTTGTTTATCTGGATAGGTATGACTTCCAGGTGTGTATATAAACTGCCTGAACATTTGTTACTATTGACACTAATTGTTTGCTAATACTATTTAAAATTTCATAGATTACAAATCTAACAAATGATAAATATGATTAAATAAAGTTGCCTCGTTGACTGCCTCGTTGGTCGTGTTAGTTGCAAGTGCGACTGCCGAACGTGAGGTCCTGGATCCGCTTCCCAGGTCGGGCACTACTAAATTTTGTAATTTAGATTTTCTAGTAGTGGCTCGGAGTCTGGATATGTACCCTGTATATGGCTTTAGGCTCACCACCTATTCCATAGTGGGACGTAAACGTACTGGTGAAACGTGGCAGTGTTATACATTGCTCTGCCTACCTCATCGGTAATAACAGGCGTGATATTACGTTACGTTACAGTTGCTTTCCTTTAGTTATTTTAATGCACTAGCATTTTAGCAATCGATTTTAATGCTGTTTACTGTGAAATATTTTATAAGGTATATTATATTTATATATTTTTTTCGTAAATGTCAAGAATAAACATTCCAAACTTAATAAAGTAAATAAATTTAATACAAATAAAAGCGGAACGTAATACGTTCCGCTTTTATGGTCAATGGTTTGTAACATGTGAGTCACATTCTTGGTCGCTGGTAATAAGTCAAATAGTTGACTCATATCTGTGCTGTAAATCTGCCAATGTTCTCCTCGCTAATCTGCTTGATATGTTATTTGTTCCTACTTGTCGCCCAGAATACAAATCATAAACTTATCGTAAGCTTTCAAATAGTGAGCAATGCTTTTATACTATTAAAGTTTTTTTTGTTTTAGATAATATTTATATTTAGCGCAACTGTACTTATAAATTAGTACTTCCAAATTGGTTTTTAATATGATTCAAATTAATTCGACATACGTACATATATTTAGGATGAGGTTTGCGGCCACAAACTGACATACTGGTCAAATGCGGGTTTTAAGTCTTCAGGCGCCTTAGATACACTATGGCTTTAATCATTTAAATTCTGAGAGTAGACTTGAATACATCAATACTTGAATACATGAAAATATTTAGAAATTTTAACATATAACCAACATTAAAATTACTAAACGATCATTTTTTTATACTAAATTTAATAATTATAAGGTGTATATATTAATTGACATTTAAAACTGTGTTAAAATGTTATGTTGCAATGTAGAGCTTTCACATTGTACTTCCAAGGAATTCAACCTTTCCCTCCTACCACCATAGAACACAGGAGCCATAACAATGATATATAATATTCCGGGGAAATCAACCTGATCCAAGATACCATTCCGTACATAACAAATGAAAGCCAAACAACTGGCAATTCCTCCATATGCCCGCTTCATCCTAAAACATTTCTTCGTAGACAAGGAGCCCTGCGCGAAATTAGTCAACGAACAAATTTTAAAAATCTCTTGTCTGTATCATTTAATATATATGTGGAATAACGCTACTGACACAAAATCATCAGCGGATCTCAGCCCAATGCCGCAGATAAATCTTACCCGATTTACCGCATTCGGTTTCTGGCTGCTGTTATATCATTAGTAATTAATAATAGGTTAACAAAGCTTTACGGTTCATTTCTCTCGCATGTGTAAATAATACCTACTTAATGATTAAACGTGATATGATGTTACAGTTCGTTTAATCATTAAGGTAACGTCTTAATGATTTAACGTGATATGATGTTACAGTTCGTTTAATCATTAAGGTAACGTCCTAATGATTAAACGAACTGTAAATAAAGTTTCATCATAATCATAAGAAAAACTTTGTCCGAAGAGATTAGCATTGAAAAGCAGAAAAAAATTACATTGTAAAAGATTAAATACATTTTAGTGAACATTTTAAACGTTAATGAGCTTGTCATTACTAATTGAGATAACACCAAACGAGGGAGTATATGCTTCTAATTACAACGATCAATTTCTTGTAACTATTTTTCTGTATACTAAAAGTAAAAGTGCAAAGTTAAATAGATTTATTTGAATATTTACATTATTAATATCCAAAGAGTAGTAACAGCTACTACTTAGTCTCAACTACAACACGATACGAAAAATTGAAACGAACGTATAATACTGGTTTTATAAAAATATCTCCAAACGAAATACACATTAAAATAGTTCTTGTACCCCTAGTGTGGTACTTTCGAATACACGCGCTAGCAGCGAAACGATATCTGCGCCACTGTAAATCAAACAATGTGATACACTGGATCCCTATACTCCCAAAATTGGAAAGAGACTTCAGAAAACTCCCAGAATCGTTTCATCCAAGATGCACTTCCACCTTATATGAGACACACATTTTTTTTTGGTTAACAAACGAGCAGGATGTATAAACACTCAGCTCCCGGCTCACAAAACGTAGGGGCTATACGTCAATAGCGGCACGTACACTTTTCAGAAACTCGCTTGTTTTCCCTACAAAGGTCCCGAAATGGACAAGGTTTAGATAGGATTCACGACATGTCCGCCTCTCAAATTCTGAAAGCGGATTGAGGTCTAAGAGGAACGAGGCCATCGCCACCCAAACCTCGATCTGGGGTAAAACGCGGTCAATGTATAAATAGATAACGCTAAAAATTAAGCTTTCAAAATACTCGTACTCATGTTACATTTCTTTTTTATATTAAGTGAATTAATGTAGACAATCAAAAAAATCATATATTAGTTAAGTGTAAATTGGTTTTAGAATTTTTTTTTATTCTTACTTTTTCATATCATGCGTTTCGAAACAACTGCGTAAGTGACATGTCTTCTCCGTTGCAAAATGTTAGAAGTTAGAATGTTTATGAAATCATATTACAAACCAATACATTGTATTTTCTAACTTATAAGAATTAGTGGGCCTATAGCCTAAAATAAAATAAAATATATCACCTAAAACATAATGTGAAATTAGGGCCAGTTTTCGAAAGCTAAAGCCAAAGTTACGGCAGAATACACTTGACGTCAATGTAAATGTCAAATTTAGATATTTTAAGGTACAATGTAATTATGATCAAAGTGCCAGCAAGACGAATATTATGATGTAGGTGATGTATAGTTAGAATTGGGTTTCGTCACAGACGTATTTTTATATCAGACGTATCAACATTCAAAAGACGAAATATAAATAGCACTTAGTTTTACCCAGGTGAGAGTGTAATACAATCATTTGCCTACCTTTACCCAGATCTCATGTCTTTAAGTTGATCAAGCATTTCCTACGTTCACACTGTGAACTACATTGTATGTCACACGGTGTGTGTCACTTTCTGACAAGAAAATATTTAGCAAAAGAACAAATCGCTGTAAAACATGTTCAAAATACGTCTTCACCGTGTAAAAGGGCAGTAACAAAATTAACGAGTTTAATGCCTTTATATGTACATATACCACCATCTATGAACCGTATCCACTTATAAAGTCAATTTTGACTTATAATTATCTCGATAGCCGCCTAGATAGAGAACTCGAAAATGGAGTTTATAATACCATCGCGTTAGTGTTATGCTACAAAGTTACGCCACTCAATTTCATAACATTTAAGTGCAGTATCCGGATCACGGGCACCGTAGAACAATACCTCGACGTTACGTATTCAGACTGCGCTCCTCCGCTCGCGTGTCGCAGTATTGATAAAACCACGCGAAACCATATAAACCAATGAGCCGTAGCATTGCAGTCGCGGTGAAGAACAACTTCGCGTCTGTGATTTGAATGCATTCGATTTAATTGTCTGATGTCCGTTTGATAAATTTATTATAGTATTAGTCAACTGGATTCCAATTGTTTCCGTTGGTTTATCAAGTTACGTAATAAGTGATTGCGTTATGTGGTACCAGGTGTTGTGGTTTTTTTTTAAATATTTTTTACACATGACTATAGTGATTGTTCCTTCGCATGTGATTTCTGCTATGAAACGTTTTGAAATGACCGAATTGAAATGACCGACTGCAACCCTTGGCACAGCTGGGTTCGAAGGGCTAACGAAATAGCTGAAGCCTGGAAATTTATTGCATTAATGTTAAAATTTAAATTAACACTCAAAGTGAAAGTCAAAACTTTAAGCCTTTGTCGTTTCTCGTTTAGACACGGGTCCATTCGCGGGATGAGAAGGGTTAAGGCCATAGTTTTCAAGCTGACCAAGTACGGGTTGACAGCCTTCAAAAAGAATAATGTGAAAAGTCCCAAGCGTGCGCTTTTCCTCACGACATCTTCGTACAACTTTCCGAGAAATGATATTTAATAGTTTCACCAGTTAGGTTTACGTCCCGCTATAAAACTGGTGGTGAGCCGATTGCCATACAACGGACACATATCCAAACTCAGAGCCACTACTAGAAAATCTACATTAGAAAACTGTAGTAGAGCCGGGGAATTGAACCCAGCACCTCCCGACCGGTGGTTGCACTTGCAACCAATACGACCAAAGCGGCAATCAGTTAATAAACATAAATATATAAATGATGTTCAGTTACAAGGAGGGATTCGTACACTTTGTTGGAGTGGTGGTTATTATAAAACGACCGAATGATAGAACAAAGTTCTAGTCGGAATATTCTCGAACAGTGGCGCTTTGAAATAAACTGCACATGTTCGTCATAACGTACGTTCTATGCGGTCCGATAAAAAAGCATAAATCAATCCGATTAAAACCGTTTCCGGCGGCTCTTGGAAACGAGCCGACACTTATTTTTTATTCGCTTAGATTTTTAGTTTTATTGACCACTATATTACTTGTGAAGTGTGCACAGGTAGCCGCGCCAATTTGTTTATTAGGAAATGGGACCGGCGCAACAAACAGCCCGTTCACTGTAAACATGTGTTACCCAATAGTTGTGCATAATATATCTGGTCTTAAATAGGCTATGCAGAGGTCGGATAGTGGGTTTGATTTATTTATTAAAATTGTATCAATATTAAAATACGCATTGTTGATCCGAAAAGTTCATACAACAGACAAGGAAATAGTAAAGATTATAAATGTGACGAAAGTGACTTTGATTTAATTCTCGAATATGGTATACGATGGTACTATAATCATTTATAGAGTACGCACTACTCGACCTCCTACAAATAAGCATGCAAAGAGTATGTAGATAAAACGGAAAAAAACGTAACATCACGCCTTTAATCCCTGAAAGGAATGTAGTACACCTTTCAATTGTTACTTTCATTTAGGTACCACCATGTAATAAATAGGTAGTGAGTATATAGTGATTCACCGGGCACAAATCCAGACTTGGACCTACGAGCTACTCCGTATCCACCCCCACTACTACGACCGCCACCATCACTATTCACCATCTATTCCATAGTAGGACGTAAAGTTACCTGGTGAATTGTGAGTATGTACTACACTCACGTGTCTACTTCTTTGGGAATCACATTTGTGATGTTATAACTTATAATACCCAGACTATTACACGCATTCGTGGGAACGAGACATAGACCTGACTTAACAAAAAGTGGGGTAGCGGGTATTTAATGAAAAGAAAAGGAGAGAATGAGAAAAGAACTATAAAGCAACGATTTATAATGCGGATGACAAGTAAAATGGATGACGAAGGAAAAACAAACAAGCGGTGACGGCACAAACCAAGACGCTGAATAAAACTCCTTCACTTGTTTTTTACTAGCATGCCAACTGTGCAAATTGAATTGACAAGGAAAAGGCCAAGCCAGTCTTCATAGCTACAATTATAAAAAGTTCCTCATAAAAGTAGCGTTCAATTATTACGACAGTTTCTATCAAAAACTAGAACTACGTCTGACAATATTAGAATACAATTACTTTTTAATTAACATACTTTATTATAGGATTCAAGTTGTAAGTTAGTATATTATATTCTCAAGGAAGTAGATTTTGAAATTAATTGCACGGAGCCCTTCTAATCTGCTCATGTGGCCACGGCGGCTTCTAGCCTTAGATCCCGGCGAAGAGCAAGTAGCTCTGATTTAGAACTTATAAAAATAATTTGTGAGGAATTTTATAGTAGCGACATACTTGTGAAATTTTGAACACAGGAACAAATAATAATGAAAGTATTGTGCCAACACTATAGTAGTTATATTCAGTAGGTAATTTCAATAATTGTCTAACCTTAGTACTTTTTCAATCGATGTCCATATATAACGTGACATTACAACTATATTGTGAACGAATCAAAAAAATGGTCAATTATAATTCTGTCACTTGTTTCAAAAGAGGTCAAAAGTTTCTGTCACTTTTTCAAATTTTCTGAATGCTGATGTTTGTCAATCAATAAGTTTTAAAACCAGCCCAAGTAACTTCCCTTGAATTAATAGAATGGATGAAGACTGGAAATGAGATCATCATCATTAACAGCATATTTTTGTCCACTTCTGGACATAAACCCTCCAACAGCAATCCCCTGAGGTTAATCTTCAGATCTTTGCGTCCAACCGCTGCCAGCCACTTTGCGTATATCGTCACTCCACCTAAGATATAACGAATTGGGATGGTCATTTATCCGAGAACTCCAAACGCTTGGGCTGTAGTGTGCAGATTGATACACGCGGGGACGAAGACCACGTGAGATAAATGTACAATTTGTAAGATGGTGACGTGTCCTCCAGTCGAAGCCTATCATTCTACTTGTTTTATCTAAAAAATCGCTACATATCTATATGTACTAAAGCAATTCTCTTTATGCTATTTAGAAAAGAATATGAAAAGGGGTGTACCAGTTGCAAAGTGACGAAATCGTCAGTAAAAAGTTTCTGTAAAGTGATGAAGCTATGAACAGACAATGTTAAGGATATTTTCTGTGCGAACACCTCAACTTTAACATTCAGTTCCAATTGAATTTTGTGAATGCCAAGTCGTCAATGACATTACACAGC
Organism: Mimoniades nurscia nurscia; assembly: GCA_018246595.1. Lineage (NCBI taxonomy): Eukaryota > Metazoa > Arthropoda > Insecta > Lepidoptera > Hesperiidae > Mimoniades > Mimoniades nurscia. Next base: position 7,360 of record DWFO01000287.1, read on the forward strand.
CAGTTCCATATCATAACGTTTTAATGAATACCATGAAATAAACTGTCTGTAAATTACACCAAAAGTTGTCCAATTTGAACTTTATTCACAACTCCCGGATGATTCAAAACCGTGATCTATATAATGAACTTTTTATATGAGTCTTACAGACGACCATCCGTTTTGAAGGAAAATAGGGATTTTGGTTCCATTTACCAACTGTAGGTATAGGATTTATTTAACTAAGATAACATAACATCGGGCCTGTAAATCTGTACAGGTCAAAAAAATCTCCTTAATACACTTAACTTTATTTTGATATTTGGAATAGGTGTATTAAATTATTTATCAATTCCAAACTTATAAATGGGTACGTTTATTTACATTTTAAATCAATCCGACAGTAAAAGTTACAGTAATATTAAAAGAAAAGCAAGGGATATTGTAATTCGCATCTTTCAATAAATGTTGTGATATTACTTACATCATCATAAATCTTATACGAATCATGTGACAAATAAGGCTGACCGAAACAAGACTTACCTATCTTGACAAAAGCATGTCAGAACCAGCTGAAGGAGAAGGCAGAAATGACTGAAACCAGCATGCGAATATGACTAATGAAGTGAAATGTAACAAGTTTCTCAAACTATTTTCTCATATTGCAAAAAAAAATTTTGTGTTACTTAAAAAAAAAATAGCTTCACGCCTGTAATCACTGAAGAGGTAGGCAGAGGAATGTAGAATTGTGTTACTTTAATTGTACAAATTTTGCTCTTATGTCAAATTGCGTGTTCTGAAATTTTCTGCAGGTCCAATATTTCGTCGCACGTTTATTGTGAGCTTAGCTTTAATTGTTGTTTGCTTACTGGCCGGTTCAACTGAACAGCGCCAACTTTGTTTAATGAGGGCAATGGGGGATCACTGGAGTGATTACAATTTTTGACGGACTTCAGAAACAAACACCAAGTTTAAAGGTTTAGTAAACACTGCCTAATTATGCGAGGTAATCGGCCGACTTTCTTCCAACAACATTCAATTAGGCGCAATTCCGGAGCGCAATATAAAGTACACGGAAAAGAAAAGACGCAACACAATACGAAGAAATACACTTAAAAAAATATACGGCTTTTTTTATCTTTTGTAATCCATTCATCGTAAATTATGACCTGTCGCTGTAATGTATGACCTTCTGCTCCATAAGAATGGCTTGTCATTTTTTTATCACATAACAAATCGTCAGAACGGAACGGCTTATAAATAGTTACGACATACTCACCTCTTGTAACGCAATTTAACCTTGGACAGAGGTCATCCACCTTTGCCTGAAGTATATAAGCTTCAACAATTAAAGTAACATTGCATGACCCCAAACACAAGACCTTGAAAGCCATTCTGGAGAACGGAATGGGGCTATTATATAAGTTTTGTATCCAATGCTCCAATCTTATTGTTCCAATACATCCCCTTATTTATTGTATCAATATATCCAGTTAGAGTAATCGGCTGACCTAACAAGAAATTTCGAGGTTGTTTGGCAGACGAGGGTGGAAATGTCCTGTTTAAGATAACCCTATTGCAATATAATCCTTAGAAATTAGTGGCCGGCCGCAGATAACACAGTGTACATGTTACGAAAGGTTTACGATGGACGAATCTTCAGGAGTGTTAACTTCTATATAAACAATGAATAGTCGCCAGCTGTATAGACAGAAGTAATTAATTTGTAATTAAGATTGTTCCAATAACTTCATAACTTCTAAACAATACTTTTAAATACATACAACTTTATATCAGGGTTATTTAAACAGGCGGTTAGTTTCCTTATCGTATTATTATCAAAAAGCGCGCGAGGCCTTAAGCAATTGTCACAAGCGGTCTGTAAATTTAGGTGGTTAACGGTTAGATGGCTATAAGGTTAGCGATCACCAATCTATGTAGCAACCACGCGATTTCGACGCTTTTTTTGTATAACAAAATGCTCGCATTTGACTTTTATATCACCTGATCGAAAGCGAGATGCGACTTAATATATAGCACGCACGTCTAGAAATTGCGTATTCACTCTTGTCTTAAATAAACCAAGGTCATACAAGTCGGGAACAATAGTCGCCAATTGTCACGAGTATTCGTATTTATAATTCGTCCTTGTATGGAGGGCACCTTTGGCACACCAAAGAGGTAGGCAGAGGAGTGTAGAACACTCCCACGTTTCACCAGTTACTTTTACGTCCCACGATGGAATAGGTGGGGAACCTATAGCCATATACCGGGCACATATCCAGACTGTTATTTTTATAACAATTATTAAGCCTGGATGAAGGTATTAAAGATGCTTTAAAAACATCCGACTGCATCCCAGTAGTGTGATGCAGAACGCACTAGACCTACAGCAGTCACTGAAGAGACTCATGAGGTAATGAAACGTATTTGTCGTAAAAAAACACAGGAGTCGCGATTACTCCTGTTATTGTACAATACTTCCTCTTTGTAGTGTCTACATTTACAAAGAAATATTTAAAATAAAGCGTTAAAATATAAAAAACACAAAAACAAAATAGTACTTTAAGTCACAGACTTTCTTGTCGGTTCTAATTTTCTACTCCAAACTGTAAATGAATGCAAATTAAAATTACATTTCACTTAAGTGTCCAAATCTGCGCAGCGAAATCAAGATTTCTATTCTCAGCGCATTAAGATTCAATTCTGAGCAGAGAGCTTTTCGATGCTAGCGTGTGAAATCTCTCTAAATTATTCATTTACAGATAGAAGCTTTAGCTGCGAAGATTTTATCTCTATAGACAGGCTGAACTGTTTAAATTCTTAAACGTTGTATTTGACATATCAGTATTCAGCTTAAAATTGTTTTTATTAAAACAATAACATAATACATATTTATTATCACAATTATACACTAAGATGCCTTGTGTCGCGGTTGCAATGGACAAGAACCACTTCCTAAATGAGTTATTCAAACGTTTGCTTTACAGTAAATCGCATCCAGGAAGTTTTGGGTGAAGCGTGGGAGTGTACTACACTCCTATTTTTCCAACTTAGATTTTCCAACTTAGATTTTTTAGTCTAATAGTGTATGACAATAGACTCACCACCTATTCCATAGTGGGACGCAAACGTAACTAGTGAATAATGGGAATGTACTACACTCCTCGGCCTACCTCTTCGGGGATTACCGGCGTGATGTTACGTTTTCATATGCTACATATAACATGCTCGTTTTGGTGTACGAATAACATACTAAATTACTTTATAAATAGATGCAGTGAAACGTCAAATATTTTATTCCTCGTCTACATTGACTTCAACCTTTTAACTGCAGACATACACATACAATTTAAAGATGTACGTGACATACATAAGTCTCCTGTGTACTGAATTTAATAGCCGTTTGTAGCCGCTAGTGCCATCGATTGTCACGTGTCTAAAAACATTCTTCACGGTTATGGTACGTATATCTGTACTCATTTTTCTGGCTTTTTTTATTGCAAAAGCATTCTATAAATGCTTTTGTTCGTCGCTTATAGTTGAACCAGCTTAATTAGATGATCATCTGATAGTTTTGTAGAAAAACATTCTTGTAGCTAAGTAGTTGAAACTTGTCGTTGTTCAGTCCATTACAAACTCCAAACAGTCCAGTGCAACCAACAATATCTACGGTAATTGTATACTAAAAGCGCCTTACTTTGACATAAGCGGACGTTATATTAACAAAAAAATATTAACTTATGAGATTTGCACGCCCGAGTATTAACTCAAGGCCTGTAAATCTCATAGAGTATAAATGCAAGTACATTATTGCTATATAAGAACAAGAAGTAATCTTGAACAACATTTAAATCCGTCGAAACCACGCCTTTCATTCTCGTGTATCTGACAATAAAATTAAATTCTCGACAGTTCAATTATCAAAGGAAAGCTCCCGAAAATTACGTCATATATAGTGTCAGACAATAATAACAGTCAGTGTTGCCGCCGAGGCGGTTTCAAATTGTGATTGTAAACGCGTCCACAGTTTTTATTCCCTTATCTGTAGATCCCCCACCCGTGGAGTCTTATATCCCTGATACTCATCGGGCAAGATTTTCTACACGTTACCCTCGTTCGTATTTAATCTGGATACCTTATAAGAAGTTACGTAATAAGAATAATAATGAGAATTCTAACACTACAGTTAATAAAAAAATTATTCCGTTTGATAAAGCAAAACTTTTTTTCCAATCTGTGACACTATTCGTCACAAAATATAATATCGACAAAAGAAAACGCTTATTGCCAATAGATATAATAAAACAACTAGCATCACAAAACTCCGGAACATGACGTCTAAAATTCCCGAAGAGGTAGGCAGACGAGTGAAGTACACTCCCACGTACCATTCCGTTCTATCCCACTATGGAATAAGGGCTGAGCAGATAACTTATGACATACACTGGGCCCACCAAATCCAGACTCCGATTCATAACTGGCATGCTTCTACATTTGTGGCGCTACATATTAAATATAACTAACGGAATTAAAACTGTAAAAACATTGAAAAATATTCTAAAATGATCAATCAATGGCATTTTAAAATAACTGTAACAAAAACGCAGAAAGTCATAGAAGCCTTCGTTAGAACAGAAACATTACGTGCCAAGTGGTTATAATAGTATCGTTTAGTTCCCAGCCGGAAGACGTTGGAGACGTTTAACTAGTACAAGAACGCAGCTAAGGTCGAAGACCTCATTTATGTGTATTTTTCTCTTTGTAAAAAACAAGCAAGCTACAAAATATATTAAAACTACAGATCAAGATTATACTCTGTGTGTTTTTTATATGTATTCTTTGTTCAAATAGTTCAAAGTTACAATGTGTTTGTAGTTGAGAATGGTCTGATATTTGATATACCAATCAGTATATTGTGTGCTCATTCTAGAAATGAATTTGCGCTGTAAAATGAACTTCTGTAACGTTTGACAGTTCCGTGCAAATTTTTCTTTTGTCCTCCTTCTCTGACTCTCCCGCGTTTGATGAATTTCGTCATCAAAGGTTTTCTGGTCACACTGTTGGATACGTAATAACACATAAGTACCACATTTCCGTGGTACTGTATTTATCTATGAGGCACGTATCTAGAGATATAGAGGTATCCCTGAGATGTATAGTAGGTAATTGAAATTGTTTACGTATCTATGAATTTAACAATCATTAAGTGTAATTATATATGATCACATAAAATTTAATTAGACTTCTCTACCCACCTTTTCGGGATTTGCAGGCGTGATGTTATATTATTTCAAAGTTTTACATTGAAATATTGTATGACACCGAATTTAATTCTTAGCTCGATAATGAGTATTATTTGATGATTTTTCTCTAAATACGTGTTAGAGAAATAGTCGAAGAGTTTCTAGAGTATATCCAATTATCGAAGCTATTACAAAATCATCTACAACTACGTGTAGAGACTTATAATTACAAACATTAGAAGTTTTCAATACGTTTTAGACAAAATCTTACTTAAAATAGTTAACCCTGGGTTGGCTTGGTAACATCGCGTTCGTTAAATAAATATTCCTGACGATTGCTTGAAACGAAATTATCGAAAACCCAGGTCGATTTTGTATCAGATTACGAATTCATTTAAAAGTAAGAAAACAAAGTTTTTCATTGTAGCCCACGAAGAGAATTGCATTGAACAGAAATAAAGGGTTTTCATCAATTCATCAAATTTCGGGAATCGGTAGCTAAATCTCTTCTGAATTTTCTTCGAATGAAATACCCAATTGTTACTGCAGACAATAGGTCTGCTCGATAAGTAATTTCTTATATGAAATCCATTGATAGAAATCTTTCAGTTTTTACGATACGCCAATATCTTGTCTACGTCAGTAAACAACCGAGTTATATCACCGTTTTATTTTATAACCAGTAAAATTATCTTCATTGAGACCAATAAAATTGTTTATTGTCGCACTAAATTGGTTAAGATTAATAAATTCGTTTAATACTATTAATTTGCGGGAGACATGTCGCACTGAATACCTAATGTAAAAATCTTGATTAGACATACGTCGAAGAAAAAGTTAATGGAACGTGGGAGTGTTCTACATTCCTCTGCCTACCTCTTCGGGGATTACAGGCGTGATGTTACTTTTTTTTGACCTAAGCGCTAGTAACGGCTTAAAGTATCGTCACCATCAAGTTGATAATCCAAGCTACTATGATAAAAATTAGGTATTGAGAAGCAAAAAAACTAATGTAAAACAAAACGAGAAAAATCATGTTCAAGAGAAAAATGAAAACGAAAGTTCCTAAGACGCAAAACATTTATTCATGTTCTATTAGGCCTAAAAAACTCTAACAAGGAAAAATGTTTCGATAATTCTGATTTGTTTGCCAGCGATTGCTAGCGGAAGCTCCAACGCTGTTATTTTGTTTATCAGGAATATGTTTCAAATACTAACATTTGAGGACAACGAACGCTTGCGGCAGTGACAGGTAGCAATAAATCGGCGGAGGGGTCACTCGTAACATATGCTTTTATTATACTCGTGCTTATTGGTAGTTTATTTTAGACACATATTGAATAAGTTTACATACTTATCTTCACGTTAGGTCCGGTAATGGGTAGGCAGAAAGCAGACATTTATTTCTTACAGACGCTTTAGTTATACAACTACAGTATTAATACCATTGGTCGACTGACCCGTTGGTGCAGTGGTTAGTGAACCGGACTGTTGCGCCGGGAGTCGTGGGTTCAATTCATACCCAGAATAATAATTAAAACATTGTTACGGAATCATTAAAACTTATTAAAAATACAATTTATTATTCATTGAGACCTAAACTTTCAAACACTCGATGCTCCTGTAACTAAATCCACGGTGTCCTACGTTAAAAACGCAGGCGGAGATACGTGAAATAATATATGTGTAGAAGATAGTTTTAAACATTTAAACCTAACTTTCTGATAAATTATAAGCATAGTCTATAGCCCTGAGAAAATAGCAATATGAATGAGTTATACTAAAAACGCTGACAAATTCACGGGCACGAGGCCAGTTTAATAAAATGTCATTTACACTGCGGCATTGCATTACCAAGGCCTCGGGAAATACAAGAGCAGTTTAATATATTTTAGGTTGAGCAAAAACAATACTGTACTTGACGAGCGAGAAATGTAACAAAAACGTGACCCTCACCCAGTTACATCGATGTATTAACTCCGCGCGGGAGTCAGCCGCAAATTAAAAGTCACGCTTAAGAACTGTAGGTCTCGGGACGCTATTCAAAACTCACTTTCGAAGTGCGACAGCCTTGACAGGAAATATCTAGGGACATAAAAGAACTGAGAGTGTAGAAATATTAACAGATATTAGACGTACATAGTTCGGGGGTAGTGAACTCGTTAAGAGACAACGACTGTAAAGATGTTAAAACATATTTTATTTAGCTTTGTAAGTTCAAATTGGGTAAACAAATTGATAGCAAGACGAGCTGACCGTAGCTATGGTGCACTTGGCAGTTAAAACTTTTTTTAAATATCTATAATCTATTTATCCACGTACATAGACACTGTAATTATTTCCCGAATCAATAAAAGAAACCAATTGAAAAAATCATCTCAATAATTATCTTATGAACCGTATGCTCTTCGTTCGATACTGTACGTTACATATGCATTAAAATCCAATGCAATGCAATGCAAATTAAAATCCGCATAATGAAAAAAGTTCCAATTAATAAGCGCATTTCGAAAGTTGAGGGTTTTTCGTGATAATTGACAAAGAATATAAAGTGATCCAGCATATAAATTGGAACACACAAAGGTTAGAAAGTTACAAAGTTAAGTGTAAAATTTTCGAATAATTTATAGTCAGTCAGGTAGACATAATTATTATCATATCCACAAGCCAGATCCCTTACATGGTAGGTAGTGCCTATGGATAGACATGATCCGGTGACTTAGAACAGAGATCGTAAACCGTCAACCTAGCAACAACGTGGCCCTGCTATCTATCGTATAAACATTTGTGACCGACCTCAAATATAAACTTTCTGCCGCTTAAGCATTAAAAATGTCTTTTTATATAATAAATGTAGTATACATATATATAAAATTCACAATAAAAAATTATCAGTAAGATCATCTGTTGTTAATATTGTGGTCCATTAATACACGAGATGAAACATTTAACGTTACTCATAAGTGTAGGCGGTGCAAGGAGCTGTGGTCTGCGACCCCCAATGCAGCATACCCAGCGTGGGGATTATGTACGAAATCCTCTCTAGGGATCTCTATGCCCAACAGTGGGCTTAGACAGCTGATGTTGATGGTCATGAGTGAACTGAACAATATTAATTCAGTTTAATCACATTAACCCGCGTGCGATAAACTTTTACAAGTATGTCAGCTGCTTTTTAATTAAATAACTTCTAAAAATCTTTTTACACCATTTTTAACTTTAAATTAACCCAATGTGGTCCATGAGATGGAAGCAAAATGAAAAAACTTTGACATGCCAGCGTTTACTTTGTATATTTCAAACATGAATAATGCTGTAACTCATAGCCACTACTAGAAAATGTAAGTTAGAAAAATCCAATATTTCCCGACCACATATTTGAACCCGGGCCTTCTCGACCGGCAGTCGCGCTTGCAATTAAAACGACCTACGAGGCATTCAATACTCAAGTCGTTAAAGAGTCAGTCAAGAGCTAGTAGAAAGTTATAACTTACTGAATAATCTGACAAAGTACACGTACATATATGTATTGTACGATTTTAAAAAGTCGCTGGATTTCTACGAATATGGCCACCATCGCATATACCGCCATATGGAGTGCGGCTAGGTCGCGGTTGACTACGTTAAAATTTCACGGTATACTGCCGTAACACGCTACGGCTACGTTGGAACAGGGTAGCAAGTGGTGCGAATGCAACAAATATATTTTATGCTACGAATATGCTACGTGTGTGCTACAAATATGCTACAGATTATACAACCGGTCTAACAAATTTGTAATTCACAGGTATTTTACTATTAAACTTTTAATACTAGGTATCTAAATTGTCGGGCCCGTTGGTCGAGTAACGTGACTGCTGAGTTGAGTCGTGAGTTCTATTCCCACCCAGAATCTACATATATTTGTGTGATGATATTTTGTTCTGTTTCTAGGTGCAAAAAGAAGCTCTTAATAGATTTACTTTTCTAAGTATGTACATATGTAGTTTCTGCTCTCTGGTTACCGTAATAAAAAACTAAAACTAAAAAAAACTAAAACTTAAAAAAAACTAATGAATAACTGTATATTGAAAAACAGGTTTGATTTATTTTATAAATACATCGGCATTCATTGTATGGTTGGATTTTATTAAAACCAACTGACGTCATCTCTACTGAACAGAGACATTTTTCGATAAAAGTTTACCAATGTTTTTTATCGAGCCCGTTTTAATGGCATACAATCGATGGAGTTTTAAATGACGTTTGCTGACTCATTTTGACACATATATGTAAACGACGTGTCATCCTCGTATAGCTATTAAAGATGCAGTAGCCGAGCAATAAGAGAGTATGTAAGTGAAAATGTCGCCTTGATAGAAAGAGAAAGAACATGAATTTGTATACGTGTAATCGTATCTGATTGGTTTCTTCAGTAAAGAACGCGCAAAGTTGCTGGCGGGTGCAATAATTTAAAGAAAGCAAAAAGTTCCAAATGCATTTTCTTTCTCTCTCTATCGACGATGCGATTTTTTACTTTGCTCGTCTAATCTACGTAAATAATATATGCATGATTATAATCGACATACAAATATCAAAATTGATATTAAACTCTATTAAGCAGGTATTTTTAAAACGACCTTGACGTATAATTTTAAGTTCCTAGTTGCTATGATAATTCCGTTTTACGATACGCCATCACTCTTTCAAGAACTGACGGCACGAACGTTGGTTAATTTAAAAAATCACTACCAATATAAGAATCCATTGCGACTGAGAAATTTTCTATTGGGTAAAATTGAAATCCAGTAGACATACTAATTCTTCTAATATTTTCATATGATTACACCAATGTTATGTTAAAACCACTTGGACGTACTAATTAGCAGTAACATTGTTATTGCTAATAGACCTGCATTTAACCACTTTGTACTTTGTTCTGTAATTATAATTATTACAGAGAGTTGGAACTAATAATAAGCGTATGATGACCTTAAAGGACAGAGTTTCGATACCACAAGAGTTAGATAGCTGGTCCCCTAGCACACAACTTCTACTGACAGTGTTTTAATTCTTAAAATATATAAACAGAAAAAAGTTTCTTCTGACTCGTGGAAAAATCTGCAAACTTGTCAGCATATACGATAACTATATAATTATATCTCGACATCTCCACACACACTATATGTCAGCATATTACTGTATTCAGTATAATTAGTGTAGATTTTAATCTTTATAACAGAATATGGTGACAAGGAATTGTATTAAAGTTTTCTTGTGAGAATGCTATATAGCACCCACATCTTTCATACTAAATGGCGCGAATTTCGTTCACAAATAAACTCATTTCCGTTCAGAAATGTGAATACTCAAAAAACATTTTCGTGTTACTCGTATGTACGTAGGACTGCGTGTGCTCTCGGCCGCAAGCAGTCAGATGCGTAATTAGGCGAATATTTAGAATGAAAATATAAACGGAATCAAGCTAATTGGAATTTGGAATTGCCAGTTTTATTGCTGGAGTGTCGGTATTCGGGTTTTTCGAATTACTCCTATTATTACCAAATTGTTTGCTTTCTCTGCCTTTCGAAACCCAACAATAAACAGCCCCGGGATCCCGCGCACAGTCTCTATAGAAATCTATTAACTCACTGTTTTTCTCAATAATATAACGCACACACTGTTAGAAGATTTATGCCGACTTTGCCTTTATTGGCAGAATGGTAAATTGTTTCATTTATTTTAATATCGTATCTTTTTACTGAGTTGCTCATACATCATGTAAGTAAGTTTTTGTAAAGTCGCTTTGTAATCCACGGATCTGCATTTAACTCTAAATACTGACTTTGAACTACCTACATGAAATAATTTATACATCTTAAGCATTTCCATTGAGAGCTGTGGTACAATTAATACTGAAGTAATACACACACTATATTTCTGTATAGGTACAACGGAAAAAAGTTTATAGAAGCTATTTTATTGAATTTTTTTGAAACCTATAATTACGTCAATAATATAATTTGAATGAACCTTGAAAGCATACTGGCGAAAAATTAGAAAATTACTTTACATTACGCCCTTTATAATAAACATTATTTCTAAACCATGAACAAGACTTGTTTCACTTATTGGATTTTGCGAATCTTCCATAACGAGTCCACTGTGTAATCCTTCGCCTTTCCATTACGAATAAGCCGCTCTTTCCATTTTGCGAGCCGAAAAGTGTCTTAACGAAAATGGAGCAAGGAAACAAGGAACGAATGACGTCGAACACTGCCGCTTCAATCACATTCAATTGAATTTGCAAGGCGGCAGTGTTCTGTGTGACGAGTTACTGCCGCCACACCGATTCCCTGGGTAACAGCAGTGTTTACGCCTCTGGGTTCCAAACTTACATAATATTGACAATTGATCAATACACGTAGTACAATGGCATGTGTGCATTGGAATGAACATAACTGTAATCGATTGTAGAATCATATTGATCCGATTTAAAGCTAATTTTAGCTTCATATTGGTCGTATCAGTCAACAATAAGCCTGTTAGAAAGCCTTCGCTACGTATCTCAAGGTCACAGCCGAGACGCCAATTTTCCCTGTACGTTGAACTTTATAATCACGGCTACAGGTACTTGCTTGATGTTGGAGTTAACCCTTTATATAATAACTACAAATTGGAAGATTATGAGATTAAGCTCATAAATAATGTAATTTAATAAGAAATATAAAAAGGGTCGTTTAAAACGAGATTGCCTCGTTCGTCCTGTTGGTTGCAAGTGCGACTGCCGATCAGGAGGTCCTGAGTTCAATTCCCGGGTAGGGCAGTACTAAATTTTTCGGATTTAGATTTTCTAGTAGTGGTTCGGAGTCTGCATATGTGACCGGTGTATGGCAATAGGCTCACCACTTATTCCATGGTGAGACATAAACGTAACTGGTGAAACATGGAAGTGTATGACACTTCTCTGCCTACCTCTTCGGGGATAACAGGCATGGTGTTACATAAAAAAAGAGAATTTGTCTTAATTGTTTTTTAAATTTAATGAATCTGAACTACTCGAATACATGACGAATACTTGCAATTGTATTAATGTAATATCATTTTAAAACTACAGACAATAAATTGTAGATAGAAGTTATTTTACAGATGTGTGTACCCGTGTGCGTATAGATTGATTAATATAGGTGAAAATCGTCAGGTCTGTAAGAATAAAGATATTTTTCACTCATCGTTCTCTTTTTACCCCATAAGAGATCTGTCGGGTCATTGTAATAACAATGTTTATTATTATTATTAATAATTGAATCTAAATAAATAGTTGCATAAATGATGAGAATAATTTTAAAAATATACACTAACATAACCTGAAGTAAATGCTCCAAAAATCTATACAAAATGAAATTGGAAGGATAAGAAGAAAATTCTTATCGAGCTATAAGTGAGCTTCTAACTGAATGAAAATGAACGGATTTCTTGCACTTCAATCACATTTAAATTTGAAAATCCCGTCTCGTTGAGCGATCACCCCTGGGGATGTGTCCGACCGGCTACAGTATTATATCTCCTTTTATACGCTGATCAATAAGATTCTAAATAAATGAAAAAGTAAAAATATAAACATAAATAACATAATTTTATTAAACACACTAAGAATTCATTCACAAAACACAAATTTGAATGTGTTCTAACGATGAACAATTGAACGAGTTTTTAAGAGATATCTAGGTGTTACGGTTGCATTTAAATTTAAAAAGCCTCTTTTGTTAAGCCGCAGTGTCACAGCGGATGTGTCCGCCCGGTTACAACATAATATCCTTGTTTGTACGACAATCTCCATAAGCTAACTCGCGCGAAGGGCGCTCATTTTATCCCCTTTACTGTTTTTACGCAAAGTATTTTTGTTCCCGTTTCACCTGGATATCCAAAGGATCATTCACTTTTCTTGACATATTGAAAAGTTTGAAACATATGTACCTATGTATTTTATTTCTTCTTATGTGAATGCCTCGTTGGTCGTGTTGGTTGCAAGTGCGACTGCCGATCGGGAGGTCCTGGGTTCGATTCCCGGATCGGGCACTACTAAATTTTTCTAATTTTGATTTTCTAATAGTAGCTCGGAGTCTGGACACGTGCCCGGTGTATGGCAATAGGCTCACCACCTATTCCATAGTGGGACGTCAGCGTAACTGGTGAAACATCCGAGTGGTCTGTCTACATTCATCTGCCTACCTCTTCGGGGATTATAGCCGTGATGTTACGTTCTTCTTATGTTTCACATTGGAATATATTAAATATAAATATAACTTTTAACGACTACGAAACTGTTTTTACCGAACAACGTACCAAAAATCAATATGGCATGTGATTTAAAGAGCCCCGAGCCCCAACACTAAATTCCTGTGAGTATTCGACTAAACAAAAATGCAGTGAAAAGGATCGTATTTGGATAGTGAGATTGTGCATACTTCAATTACTTTGAGATTTAAAAATCTCGTCTCGTGTCGCGTGCCCTGCATGTATCCGGCCAAGCGGTCACAATACAATGTCCCTGTGTGTGCCCGAATCTACATAAGCCATCTGAAGTGGACGTTAGATGATACAATTTCCGTCGTGATATTAACCAGTGTGCCTTCAACACTTGCATACTCGTAAAATACTGGTAATATTAGCAGTTAAAATTTGTGATAAACATGTATGTAGTTGTAGGTTAACCTGTCCGCAGTTAAAATTTAAAATCACAACGAATTATAATAGTCATGTGATTTATTTTAATAGTATATCCATACTTTAGCTACTCGTATACTGTTGAAAATTTATCAGCCCTGTTGGTCCAGTGGTTAGGGACCGTGAATGCTGAGCAGAGGGTGAATTAAGAGCATTAAGAAAATTAAGAGCAGCGATACATTTTAATTGAACAAATATAAAATATTATTGATATGTTTTGTATTATTAACTCGTTCCAACATATTTGAAATAATGTATGTGTAATGCACATAATGCACATTTAAATAAAATTCTATAAAGTAACTATAGGAGTCAGTTACCATAATAAGCTTAAGAAGAATCTTCGCTGCTTATTTGTCATGCAATATGTATTTTAATAATGAATACTTATATTGAAATAAAGCATCATTTCACAGTTAAACACGAGTTTCCTGTCAGATAAAAGACAAGGAGGCCCATGAGCACGTTGGTCAAGCACAGATAAATAAATATAGAACCAAAAGACATTACATCTCAATATTCAGTAGCTTGTCACGAATAGGACGATCCGTGATGGCTTTGATGTTTTTCGCTTACATTTGTCAAGATTTGTTTCTCTACATTATATTTCCATTTATTAACATTTTACATATTCCTTAATCTTATATTTTACTTATTACCATGCAATATTTCACCACTTATTATAATTTTTTAGGTCTTGTTTTTATTTAAACCATTTAGCAGCCTATGTACTTTATTATGTTTTTTATCAGCACACTTTTCAGAGGTCGTCAGAAAGGGTGAAAGATTTTTAAAATGCTGATGCGCGAGAAAATTTAATAATCATTAAGCTCTAGCCTTCCCTTACTTGTGCGCTACGAAACGCGTTAACTTAAAGCAATGACCTAAAACGATGAGCTGAAGCCTTGAAATTCATCAAAAATTTAATTCGTAAATCACCAAAATGAAGAAAGCCGAACATTCTCCGGCGTCTCCTTATCTACGTTACTTATAGTTTACATAAACTTAGTTTTCTGGAAACTTTTGCACAAATTAATGAATCGAGCCTGCTGCTGCCTCGTTGGTCGAGTTGGTTGCAAGTGCGACTGCCGAACGGGAGGTCCTGGGTTCGATTCCCGGGTCGAGCACT
>DWFO01000288.1:0-22400 GCA_018246595.1 Mimoniades nurscia nurscia
AAACGTGGGAATGTTCTACATTCCTCTGCCTACCTCTTCGGGGATTACAGGCGTGAAGTTACTTTTTTTTTTTTTTTGCATTTTTAGTAATTCGAGTTGAGTGTTCCGTCTGTAGTTCGAATTCGCTCGCCAATTTTTTTACGTAGACCGTTATTCTATCCAAACCTAAGAACGTAACGAAATTCTAGAACTTCTTGAAGCTTTTAAATACCACTTGTAACTTTGATTTAACTTTATAAAAAGAATGCGCTTACGTAAATTCTGTAATTACAGTCACAATTACTTTTTGTTGCAAAGCGTTATTGATTTCAATTCAAAAATTGTTACGATGTTAACTATTGTATACACTTCTGATACCAGGCAATTCTAAATGTTATTGATTACAAACTATGAACTTTAAAAGCCTTCTCTTGTACCTACCAGAAGTTAAGAAGTGGAAGTATGTCGCACCAACTTGCAGGTGTCAAAGTAAGAAGTTCCAGCATTTCTAATAGCAAATTTTAGATCTGCTGAGTTCTCTACTGTATTGTTATTATCCAGTTTAATTCTGTCTTCAGTAGTACTACACAAAGTTTGAAATTAAATTCACCACCCACCATAGCATGGAAAGACACGTTTTTATAACACAAATGTATACGAATAATAATAGCACATGTCACGTTTAACATTCGCATTAAATTACTATTCGTTTGACAGTTTCAAAAAACAAATGAATCGCGCAACTGTATCTATTATGCTGAACACATAAACTGCATGTTTAAAACTCGGTGACAAAGGCTCGTTTGACACAAAACATGTTTGAACAATATAAATGAACGTGGAATGCATTATCTGTAAGAAACGTTGATAGGTACGCTCTTAAATGCGAGCATCTGTTGCCCATACATAATCATCATCGGCCTATTTCCGTCCACTGCTGGACAAAGACCTCTCCAATAGCACGCCACCGAGCTTGATGTTTAGATCTTAATACACATACATACATATCTTCACGCCAGGTCCCTTGCGGGGTAGGCAGAGAGCACACAGTGCCAAATATCTCTATTCTTACACACCTGTCGTGCTTCGTCCGCATTCATCACTCTCCTCATACATGCACGCCGGTTTCGGAGACTTCTACCGTCCCCGTCACATAAAACCTTATTTATTTGGACTAGATAGGTGAGTCTTGGTCTCCCTCGGCACCTGCGTCCATCGACATTCGCATTGTATATCTGTTTTGTCACTCTTTCACCAGCCATTCTCTCAACATGTCCGAATCATCGGAGCATCGGAGCTTTATATCACTTATTTTTATGCTTTATAGGTTTGGAATCAATACAAAGACCTTAAATGCACTGAATAATTCAGCCCCGAGATAAATAAAAAATCAAATAAAAAAAAACGAATCCAAGTAATACAAACAAAAAACAATTTTGAAAATCTTATTCTCATAATTGAATTTGCATGTTTAAATATTTTTTATGATTGGGAAGTCACAATCATCAAGTTGTCACATCAGAAATAACAGTTTTTACATTAACACAAATAACTCCAACATGATTTGAATTCTCAGTTATTCGCATGAATTCTCAGTCCAATTTGGCCACATAAAATCTGGACTCTATTTAGAATCGAGCCCTTCAAGCAAACTAAATCTGCTAACAAAGTAACACTCGCGTTAAGAGACGCCGAGCAGTCGCAGATTCGATTACCGACAGACGCAGGGGCCATAACTCGATATTCACTGGATTTGAATAAAAGTTCTCATTTCAAATTGGATTACACATTAAAGGTGGCTTAATATTGGCCTGGAGTATTTCTGAGAAATATCTTTGGACTGTTTCAAGATCGCTCGATAAAATCCAATAAGATATATACGAGACAGCTCAAATCCAATAGTACAAAGATTTCGACGTATTTCTGTAATATCCTATTGGTGTACGGAAGCTTTTGGAGAAGTGTCGCAAGCGGTCAGGTAACATTCGTAGTCTGTATGGATGTTGGATATATGTAATTTATAACTAGAGAGCGTTTGACAACCAAGACTCTAAGGAAGTGATATGGTCTTTTTAGGCAGTTACAATGAGAAATCAGGACGAGCTTAAATATGTAAAGCAGTTGTTATTATAACATTGAACCGGGTCCGTTACGAGGTAGGCAGAGAACACCGAATGCCAAACATTATCCTTACAGACCTGACATGTTTCTTCGATATTCATCACTCTCCATACACAGACTGAGGTGTAACAGTTGTAATATATTATAAGTAAGTAACTTCACGCCTGTAATCCCCGAAGAGGTAGGCAGAGGAATGTAGAACATTCCCACGTTTCACCAGTTACTTTGTAATATATTATCATAACAAATTTAAATAATGAATCCATAGAAAACACTCATGTGTCCCAAATTTAAATCTTTATGGAGATTTACCGAAATTCGCGGACACATAAACATCTCGGCTCGACTTTACATAATGCCTGAGGGCGCAACAAAAATCGGCTAACAAAGTAAAACTTGCGCTGAGTGGCGTCGAGTGGTCTCAAATTCGATTACCGACTAGTGCAGGGGCAATAACTCGGTTTGAGAGGTTATTCGATTTAGAAACGATTACAATGCACGAGTGTTGTTCAGTTGCGGTTTTGGGGTAAGTTTTGAGTGGAAGGTGTCGTTAAATCGTTACTGCGATAGTTCGAAAAGTCTGGTTCCTTTGCATTGAGTTTTTCGCTATAAAATTTAAATTGTCTATAACCGTTCATAACAAGGTAAGAGGTATATTAAAGGTACAAGTTTTCTAGTGACTATTTATAGGTGTCGATTTAGAATAATATTGAATTCGATATAAAAATATTTACTTATTTTTATGTACACAATAAGTAAAAAAAATTATATTTCATTTACAAGCATCGAGAATTATATACGACATGCAAAACCTAATTTATTTATAAAATAAGGTATTTGACAAAAACAATAAGAGATGACGAATAAATCAAGAAAGTTATTAACGAATATATAAAAATAGAAAGGACGAACTGTATTCACAATTACCATAAATTACGATATAAACATGAAACACACATGAACGAGACACTATGGCATCGTAACGGAACGGGCACAACACACAATCACCCTACAGCCCTCAGGACCCTTCGACACTTTTAAAGGGCCATGAACTAGATCGTAAAGACTTTAAGATCTTGTGTAAAATTAGTAAATGGTACATTTAACGTGCAATTAATTTTGAAAGCGAACTAACCGGTATCCCAAAATATGATACGAAAGCAGATAAATGTATTTAAAACACTAAAGCAATTGCTAAAAAGTTTAATAAACGTTTCATGTACAAAGTAATGTCAGAAGTGCGCTCAGTGATAAGACAATATCGTGATACTAACGAAGAAACTAAAAACTTGTAAAAGTATCGATAAATCTATATGGACGTTATATGTAGGTACCTATTTTGATTTAATGTTTACTTTGACACATGACCTGCACAAATATATTAAAAGTCATCCTAAAATCTAAGGAGTAAAACCTGTGAATATATTCAACGATAAACGCTACACAACGCATAAAAATTTATAGAAAGCAAGCAAATTTTCATAAATTACCACCGTGAACGTACTATGGCATAATTTGGGTAGCTCATCCCTTAGAGAACCCTTCGACATCGAATGGGCAATGAAGGAAGCGTCAGACGGCAAGACGCCGATGTATAAAATCAGTATGAACGTTAAATAAAGCCCCTACGACCCATAAAACAGTCAGGCGTTAGGGATCTCCTCTTTGTTTAGGATCGTATCGCGATTAGGTTATCTGCGGTGACATCTTGAGTGGTAATATGAAGGAGTTGCTTGACTTATACCGAACTCGTAAATACAAATAGATGTATTTATACGTTTTAAACTATCTACTATTGTAAATATTGGCTTACTGAGTAAATTTTAAAGTTGTGAACTTTTAGCTAACAAAATGCAAAGATAAATCTCTAAAAGGTCAGTGATACTATTAGGAAAGATAAAAATTTAACATACCTACTACAGATTTAATAAAAGAAATGAAACGCAGCCAATAAAACAACTAATAACAATAAACATAACGGAAAACAAAATTAAAACACAGATTCAGTATCAATAAAAAGAATCATAACATCATAACGAGATCATGCGAGCTCCGCCATAAAAATCGAACAGCTCATAAACAAGTCACTCAAAGCCCTCAAACGGAAACACAGTAAGAACACGGTGTGTTACGAACGGTTAGACAAAGGCGCGTAGAGCTTACACTTCTACGGCACAAGCACAAGGATCTCTTGTCTTTATTTAATCATCGTGCAATTGAATGGCCGCAGTCTCCGGTTGACAAATTCGCACGCCCTCTACATCGCCTTAAACGCGCACTTAAGCCGTACCCTTCCTTTACCCTCGGACGCCTCCATTCTTTTTATATAGCAACTTTATTAACGCATAAAGGTCTGGTGATGGCCCTTTAAGAATTAGGATGCGTCCCGTGGCCGGCGTTCGCTCGAGCCGAACAAATGGAGTGTCGGAACTTAGCTCCGATCCCGCGCATCCCCCGCGCAATTAATGGAACTGTTATCGTCTTCGCAAATTTGAATTTCACACTGTTCCCTATATTTTATCTATGTCCATTCCCTTCGAACTGTGGGAATTAAAAAAAAGAAAACGATCGCTTTCCGCGTTCTGTTTTTAAAAAAGCTTCGGCCGCAAGTAACGATGTTCTCGTTGCGTTACCAGACAACGGGACTCTTTTTTTTTAAGGCGCACGGCGGCGGCGAATTGCTCGTTTAAGAGCGAATAGAATGGGAAGAAAATAATTCTATTACGAATGTAGTACACGGCATAAAGGGGGGCGAACGTCCCGATACGTACGTGTATCGACGCCTTGAAGGCAATCGGATTTACATGTATACCGGCAGTGTACTAAAACGAAATCATGAATGAAGCGCAGTATACGAAACCCAGAACATTATCCTTATGCTCCCATTTTACGACCTTTACCCCCATCGAGAGGAAAGGGTCACATCGCCGCTGCGACACGCTGTAAAACATCTCCGTCCCGCTCGCGCGCGCGGCCCGCTCGTAAACCGGAGCGGGATAATCACGAAGATGAGTCGAAAATTATTTTTTTTTATTATCACCATCGGCGGTGCTCTTTTATTTCCTTTTTACGGTCCGAGTACCTCATAAAAAGACAATAAACTTACTATTTACAGACCATCAGGAAATTGTTAGCCGAAGAGGTCTCTTTACGACACATGTTCGCCTGCTGGCTGGAGGAGAGCCCAAGTGATGCGCTCTTTACGATTGACGCGCGCGTAAAACTGTACGAAATGATACATTTTATATGCTACTCACTTCGCGCGTGGCTTTCCCTCACCGGTGACGTGGTGCGAGCTATGGGGCAACTAAGTAACGTTTAAGTTTAATAGTTATCAGCACACTTGTTTTAGGCCACTGCATGTATGTAATTACTACTTGAAAATCTTTGGAGGACATTTCTTACATTACAGACAGTTTGGATAATATTGAGTGTTTTGGCAATCCATTTATATCCAAAGAAGTAGTAAACATTTCTTCTGGAGGGACAAAGCCGCCTTACTCTCAATACTAAGATAGAACTCCTGAGTTATCAGTCAAACAGTTCCTCACTTCTTTCAAACTAGGAAACACTATAGCAATGTCTAATCTACAGCTAATATTATTTCGCGTAACTTATTTACATCTAATACAATACATGTAACTATCCAGCATGTGATTATTCCGCTGTTTCCGCTAATTATGTAATACCCGCTAACAATTTGTGATCGCTAATAACTAACAGCACAGTTCACACTCCGTTGTTCGCGAAACAGATCGCCAAGTTATTAGTTCATGAATAACGAATAAAGATTAAACGCTCGTAAAATGTTCGAGCGGTTTTGTTGGGCGCAATAAAATTCGGAGATCGCCTCGTTTATAGCCGGCTTTATCCGCGAAATCACTTTAAATAATATCCGATCATGTATCGTCTGCAGTAATAATAATAATAGTACATGCATATTCAACATCTACATTTACTGTGATAGACGTTGACAAAGATTTTGATGTGACCAAAGCAGCGTGAGGCGATCCAGACCTTTCCATCTTTACAGCACTCAACCGCCCATAAAAATAAATATCAGACGAATCAGAAGAAGCAAATTAAATAAAAATAAAACAAATATTATTTGTTAAATCTCGGTTCAACTCTCGGATCGAGCTCTGTTCGATTTTTCTAAGTTACTTAGATTTTCTAGTAGTGGCTCAGAGGCGGGATATGTGCCCGGTCTATGGCATTAGACTTACCACATAACAATACTGGGACGTAAATGTAATTGGTGTGGGAGTGTAGATACTACACTCATCTGCCTACCACTTCGGGCAATATAGGCGTGATGTTACAAAAGTAATTTATGCATTAAAAATCTCATGATCATTAGACAATTTATCAAGTGTGTTACTTTTGATAACGTAGTCGCTAAAACTACATATTCTTGATACATTTTTTTTTAGTTACCATATCTATGAAATAGACAAACACTAAAGTATTGCTGCAATAATTGTAACGAACGTACAAAAGATTCAAAACCCACAATAAATACGGTAATGACACCAATAAAGTCAACAAATAAACATAATAACGAATTTGATTAGGCTGCGTCGAATTCAAAAATAAATCCCGGGTGAACGGTGGAGTGAAAACATATCGTAAAACAATTAGCCGGTAATCCGGACATAATTTACAACAGCCGTGCCCGGATCGGCGCTAAATCATAAAACGAACGTTAACACGTATTAGCTAACCGACTGTTTAATAACTATTATTATTCCTCTTCACGGATTTCTTAATAAAAACTCGGTGAGCGAGCCACGGGCCGCTATTGGAGCTTGACTCAATTGGGGGTGAACTGTTTCGATATGATTCAAATTCCAAAATTCTTCTAAAAGACCTCAAGTTACAGCATTTACAATTTACATTTTCAACATTTTGGTAACCCAGGAATTTTGAATTTTGTTACTAGTTGTTGATGTTCATAGTCGTACATCTTTAATAGAAAGGCTACCAACTGGAACTAGTAAATAAAGCTTTAAAATAAATATATTTTGCAATGCTAAAAAATATTAGTTTTTTTTTACCCAAAGACTTAAATGTTCTTGGTAGTGAATATACTGGCATATTTGTTCAAGTATTTCATAACGACAATATAATGTCGGCAAGAATTTATTTTTATTTGAACAACAACTAAAAGGAACAACAGATAGTACCCGATACGTATCTAGACAAAATTGGAATCCGTACTAAAACGCGGCGATGATCTTTGGCAACCTCTCTCCAACGCGTTGAAAAAATCTGCCCCACGATAGAGAGATGGACTATAAACGATGTAATAGACAAAGAACAACATGTATACAAAGATGAGGTGGGAATTCAATTTACATGGTGAACTGGTAATAAAACTAGCAGTATTTAAATGAAAATTAATGCTAATAACTATATTTCACACATAGCTGAGCCGATGTATAGCTTATTCGGTATATGTCCGGTATAAATGTATAGCTCATTCGGTATTGAAAGTAATGATATGATATGCCTTTGATATAGTATGCTTGCCGATTAAATGCCTATTCTCATTAAGTTTGAAGAGGCTCAGAGTGTACTTCTTCGGAAACACAGAGGCTGGTAGGGTATACAAATATACCCGAGCCATGGATACCATAGACAGAAGCATTGATAAGCATGGAAACACATATCACACCCATAAAAATATCAATCTAAAATCTGTCCATAGGTTGAGTTCGGGCATTATGTTAACGTAAGAATACTTGATTTAACTAACAACTAAGAACATGTGAGCTAAGTTAAAGGACGTGAATATGGGCGTGGTTGATTTACGACAAAATATGTACGAGTATGTGTGAATGTTCTACAATTAGTTGAATCCTGCGTCGACAAAACTAAAAACTTAAACCCGTTCGTTAGAAATGGGGTGAGTCCCTTACGCAAGAGAACAATTTATTTTCGCGTTAGCTTGCGATTGCGACATTAGGGGTTTGCAATATCTTAGAGCGAGGCCTTCGGGCGCGGAGGATTTCAATATTGTGAATTCCAAAGATGCCTTCGTATAATGAATTTTGGGATTGTCTTGTGGTTTTTCGGTTCACAGTGTTCCAGACCCTCCATGTTATTTTCAGTTTATCAGTACATATACGGCTCTATGTAAAGACAATTTCGGAGAGGGTAAACGCGTTCTCGAATATTCTTTGTGGAGTTTTTCGTGAGCGGAAGACGCCGGTGGAAGGTACGCATCGCGGCGTGGCACGGTAGTTACAACGAAATATATGATAATAAGGGACGATATTATTTAGGTCCGGCAATTCGTATGGTAAAACTGAACCAGTGATATTTGCCGCAGACAATTTCTATGGAGATTCCGGTCTTGTTTCGGGGTTAAATCTGAGCGGGAATGATATATAAGGGGCAGCTGCGAGTTTTCCTTGTACGAAAATATTGTGCAGAGAAATATGAGTTTGGTTTGGCAAAAATTGGTGTGGCGGGCATGTTTTCGCTGTTCAATTCTTTTCTGCTTTCAACTTGACTTTTTTGCTGAACGTATTCGGAATCGAGTCAGCAGATACCAGTTACCGTGGACGTAAACAGTTTTGAGAAATGCTTTCAAACATCTTAAACGGATCGTAGGAGTTTGGAGTTCTGAATGTTAGAGTCATGAAATTGGTTTTACACTCAATAAAAATTCTAGATAAGTGTCAGTATATGATAAGAGCAAAAGAAGTTTTGCATATAATCAAGTCCGCTATATTCGAAGATGAGATGAGATGGAGGGATGCTTTATTATTGCATGTTTCATCATTTTAGTATTTACCCGGTATTAGTACATATACGACGGTGTCCAAACAACATTTCCCATTAGTAAAATATAAATGGAAGTGTCTTAATTACCAGGGCGGCATAAACAGGGAGGTATTAGAAGTCGGCGGTGTTAAGAAATTCTAAAACGGAACGGGTTAATTTTTTAACGTTCCCGAGGTCTGGTGCCCGCTTGTTTCCAGTTTACGGCCTGCGGTCGCCCGAGGCGGAGAGCGTTCTAATTAAAATCGCCCCGTTTTCTCTGCTATTCATTTCCATCCTTTAAAACGCTTTTTGTTAGCTTGCTTTATTGTTGTGGCCAACTAATTTACATGTTAATGAGATGGCCGACGTAATTCAAATCTGGAATCGATCATCCTTCAATACATAATATAATCCGCCTTAGGATACATATGTGTTAAACACACGGACGACTCGTTATGATTTTGTATGGTTGTATCATTTTGACCTTGTTGGTCGTTCACAAAAATGAATCTAAAACAACAATGGAGGATATCTTGAACGCAAACCGTGACCTCATCGAGAAAAAACAAAAGAGCTACCAAAAAATTACCAGGAGCAAAAGTATTTGTTTTTGAAAACCTTCCTAATGCCTATTAGCATTATTACAATGGTACCAGGGAGGCATGAGCGGGCCGAGCTTCTTTGTCCCGCGATTATGTATGCAAATGACGCGCACTACACCTGTGACTCTATGTGCGCCTGGTAAACAATAACAGATGGAAATGGGAAACATTGCTTTCCCTTTGTTGTTATACGTTGTTTGTAGTACGGCTACCGGTTTTAAGAATTATACAGAACACTCGGACGAGGCTACCGCGGAAATGGTGAAAGAGTAAAATTTGTCAGTTGTCAACTTGGAAATAGCCGTACGCGTGGAACTGTGCATCCTATTCCGTAACTTGGTGGAATTGAACCGCGCCATTTTGAATAATTTATATTTGGAATATTTAAGGTAACGAATTACCTATTTTAAAAAGTATGTAGAAGTGGACAGTGGACAGCCACGTCAAAATCGCAGTGTGGAAAATGCGTATCGCCTTATTCTATTACTTTTCTTCTCAGTATATACATAAAAAAATAAAAATTAAGGTTATTTTTTTAATAAAATATAGAGAAACGCAATTTGAAAGTTACATTGAATCGACAAGAAAAAATTACGTCTGACAGTTTTATTCTTAATCATACAGTTTCGACGACTAACGAGTGGTTCTCATAGCTTATGTAAAATTCAAAACGAGAACGTGATATTAATATCTCCAATTGAAGTCTAAAATATGTATTTAGATCTAATTAATTATTGCTGTGAAGTCAATGAGGCGAAGTAATGGATCGTCTTATTAAAAATTCATAGTAATTTATTTTATAAAATATGCTATTGAAACATTGTGATAATTCTATCCTTATGTTCAATGCAATTAAGTTCAGAATCGACTAGTTCTTTTCAATATTAAGAATCAGTAGTAAATTAACATTTACTGCGGACATAAGCAGAGCTGCGTTGATGTGTAGGTTACACTTGTCTTCATACAGTAAGTCGAGTAGAAAAAGTTTACGAAAAAAAAAACAATATTCTTCTACGAATAAAACAGAAATGTTTCTTTTATCTTCGATCTTAACGGTACCAAACAAATGCTGGCGTGGTGACTGTGACAAACCATCGCTACTAATATCATCAATATTACACGCATTTCACCAGATCGCGAACACTGGCCGCGTAGGAAACTGCGTGCAAATATAAAAAAAAACCATGCGCCGAATGCTGCAGTCAATAACGCGGAATGATTGCACGCTACTTTCTCGCGGCACGCCGCTGCTCCACGCTGCTGATCCACTGGCGAGAGCGGCGACTTCCACACAGCACGTCCACATATCTCATGATCAGAAACAAACATCACGCCTGTAGGATCCAAACGCTGTAGCAGAGGTACACAGTACAGTCTCACGTCTCACCATTACGCATCATGGAATAAGTGAGTCTGTAGTCAAAAACAACACTTCTAAAGTTCTCCTTTACACTGTCTAACTTTTCTAAATGCGCTCTGCTGTTAACAGTTCAAGTAAAATGAGCTTTGTTTTAATTTAGTGCGTATTTAATGCATTCCTCGTACTTATATGAGAAAAAAAGTAATATCACGCCTGTAATTCCCGAAGATTTAGGCAGAGGAATGTTTGTGTGATAGGTATGGCTTAGGTAAGCCTATTGCCATACTAAAAAATATAAATTAGAAAATTTTTAGTAGTGCCCGACCCGGCAATAGAATCCAGGACCTCCCGTTCGGCAGTCGCACTTGCAACCAGCACGTCAAAAGATTAAAAAGATTAAACCAAAAAATAGCGGTTGAGGGGCTGTAAGGTAAAAAAATAATAAGTAACATTTAATAATATATTATGTTCTCCTGCTCTCAGTGTAGCGTCACGCGGAGTTGTTTGCGTTAAAGATACAAATTCTTTGTGCTCCTCGCATTGCTAATTATAAATAATATCTTGGGAAAGCTCGCACGAAGCCGTATGATCCCACACTAGGCAGACCCCGCGCTGTGGTGACCCCACAGCTAGGAAGCATGCACTTTTGCAAACATATCCATATAGACAGATTTATCAGCAACAAATAGGTATTGGGTAGGAATCGAACCCACAAACTAGACTGAGCAATAACAGCGCCAGTCGCTAAACCAACCATTTATCATCCGTGGCTATAATATGGTACACACAGACACGCGACTGTATCGAGTTACCTACAAGTGTCCAATTTATCCGCAGCTTCGAGGCGTGAAAACTGGCAGCTTGTTACATTTTCGCCTAGTATCCGTCGCACGTAACGCCGGTGTTGCTATAGGTACTCATTCTTTTTTTTTCCCAACGCCGATATTACATTGTATGTCACGCACTTGCAACACTGTACGGCCAGATATGTACTGGTATATTTAAAAAAAAAAATGTTTTTTTGAGCTTGATATATTAACAAGCACGAATTGTTTTCGCGTGTTGGAATATTATCGCAGTGAAAATATATCATAATCATCATCATATCATGAGTTAAATAACGTAGTATCACGCCTGTAATCCCCGAAGAGGTTAATACAATGTGCACACTCCCACGTTTCACCAGTTACGTTTACGTCCCGCTATGGAATATTGCCATACACCGGCCATAAATCCTGACTCCCAGTCATTGCTAGATATTCTAAGTTAGTAAAATACAATGCCCGACCCGGGATTTGAAATCAGGATCTTTCGATCGGCATTGATAGTGAAACAATGTTTGCCATTAAAGTAAAAACAGCATACGCATAGATGGATTCGTTACCGGACTCTTAGGTACGTTGTTTAGTTAGAGAAAGCAGAGTGATGAATATCTCTATACTCACAGAGATAACATGTTAGTTCTACATTCATACTCGGAAAAGAAGCTGGCGTGAATATAATAAGAATAAATAATTGATTAACAATGTCGTCAAATATACCTACATATAAAACCGTAAAAAACCTAACAAGGACTTATTGGTTTCGAACGATTCAGAAAAACACCATGAATATTATTGGAACTAAGAATTTCCAGTAATATTCGCCTTGTTTTATCAATTGTTTTAGTAGGTACCTACTCAAGAATTATAAACGTTTACAACATTTTTAAAATACATATTCGTATTGTAATATGAACACAAGTTGGTATGCAATCTTAATCTATACGTCTAACATTATATCCAAAGACAATAGTTATTTTCTTGTACGATCAAAACGTACACTGAAAAAAGTTTGATACAATTTTTTGAATAAAAAAAGTCGTTGATACGCGGTGGCATTCATTCAGCCTATGTGGGCTGGACAGTTGACATCTGTCAGAATCCATGCATACCTATTTATCACTTATTGTCATTTCATTAGAAAGCAAATTCCCGTGAAACAACTTGATGTACAGAACTTTTGATCAACGTTTCACGAGGACCCCTTGATCAAACAATTTTGAACCTTATGATTTGATACATAAGTGTACCCCAATGTGTCATGCTAGATATAAAGAACTACACAATAACACTGTAAGTGCGATCAACATACAATCGTCACGTTATCTCACTGTTTGCAAATCAAGGCGGGAAGCGACACCATTATGATTAGCATCTTTTTGACCGCGCTCTAAATTCAAATATAGAACGAACGTTGGTGGTCCTTTATTTACGAGTCCATAGCCAAGGTAAGAGCATTTACAGCCAGGAATGCTTAAATAAAATTTTAACAGATTTTTGGTAGAGCGGACAATAAAAATCAACTATCATTATTATCTAACATATTTATATTTAGGCAACGAAACATTTTAATTCAAAAGAGATTTAATTTAAAATAAGATAAAAGATTTTCACGGGTCATTTGCTGAATCACTCTGACATACCAAGGCGAGAGAACTTAAGTAGCGGAGAGTAAGCTCCGCGGTAGAGTTAAAGCCGATTACTTTACCAAGTTGTTATTATGGTTCTGAAAAGCTTCGAGTTCGTGTTCGCCTCATATCCCTAAAACAGCCAAAATATTTTTATCACAAACATGTTTCATTCAAATAAATATTGTCTTTGTATTAAAGTTGTAAAAAGAAACGTAATTCAATATTCAATACGAAAATTACTATGACGAATTATTAGATTTTTAAAAACTGTATATAATTTTCGTTTATTGGACGGCATAAGTATATTAATTTAGTAGATACACAAATAAGAAAAAAATGTCTAATGAAGCGATCTGTGGCGAAATTACCATAACATTAGGACAGCTTAGGTACCAGGGTATAAGCGGCGCGTAAGAGTTAAAGCCGATTACTGCAAGTTGTTATCGCAGCAAAACTTGGAGAATTCCGCCATTCCACGCTCCGCCGAGCGGCTAATTTCTCCGCCGACGTAATTAAATGTATTTTTAGTTGCGGTTAATGATTATTTCACACTAGCTTTGAACGCCATTTGTCTGCCCTTTCTGGGATTTCGCAGACATTCATAGCGAATAACATTTCATTGTTGAAATAACTTCGTGAAATAAATACTCTGGCGTACCTTTTAAGAAACTTGGCGGCTCAGATAAAAAAATGTTTGTTAAATATAAAAAATTTCAAGAAATATACCGATAATAATCACAATCTTAATGCACATTTATTAAGCAATCCTTATTAATATACATTATTAATATTTTTCGGTACCATTGTCCTTTTTTAAAATTATTGCTATCATGCTAGTACCATAAAAATGAATGCCCAGGAAAAATAATCAAACATTAATGTCTGCCGCATGGTATTATTTAAAAATATAATAATAACACGTTCGAAATTCAAAATAATCACGGCTACGTCACCCGCAAAGGCATTCCTTCCACAGCAGCGTTCGTTTCGGCTGCGTTCTAAATTCAAACCTTCGCGGGGGACGAGTTGTTCCTTCGCTTCGTCCAGAAAAAATAAATATATATCGATTGTAACATGTTCAGGAGAAGTAAAAACAGCGCTGTGATAAATTACCTTCGGGAAATTAAAAACTGTCTTTGAAATAATACCTACTTTTCGTACGAATGCGCCCGCTTTAGAGAGATTCCGTCCCTATCGCGCCAAACCTTATTTGTATATTCCTACTTCGCTGTGTTTGTTCAGGAAATAAAAGAGGGAAGATAGGTACTTACATTAGTTCAATGGCGTGCTTTATTTAGATATTTGCGTTGATTTCACGCTCATTTTAATTAAGTATTTTACTTTAGAATAATCCATTGTGATACTTTGTAAATATTACAATTAAAAATTTAAATCATTTAAACAGTTTTCTATTGCATGACATCATGCATACATATAATATAATATTAGCTTTATTTATATTCTGAGGGTCAAGTGAACAGTTAGACGTTCGTTCGGTTTAAATAGACTTTATAACTCTACAAATTTGAACGATTTTACATAGGTACATAAATTGATGGCTCCGAACAAAACTTATAAATATAAAAGCTATTAAAATACATTTTCTCCCATTTTGAGTGCACAGATCTGATAATTAAAAACATCACAAATACATTAACGGCGAGCCCGAATCTAATTTCTTTCGAAACAAAAAAGAAAGCTTAATTACTTTTTCTTTCTATCACAAAAAGCAGGAGATAAGGTTCTATTAGAATCCTCGTTATCAACGCCTTCGCCACCCTAGTGCTTGCACCCTTCTCGCTTTTTCCTTTTAAAACCCCCTAGAATACCTATCGGGCGTAATTTAAAGATAACTAATGCTCCCAGTCATTAGGGAACGTCGAAGTAAGAAACGGGAAAGAAATGCAAGCAAATGCATTTTTAATATTAGAAAACTCGATTCTGAATCGATTCTTTCATTTCGATACGCTGCTGACCGTAATGGAACGATGGAAGATTTGAAAGATGGCGGTTAAATATTTAAATTACGATACGTTTGTCATGAGAAATTAATTGTTAAATTTGTTTAAGATAACTCAATACTTAAAATATTAAGAAGGCTGACATTTAGTAATTTATGTTAATACATTGATTCGAATTTACACAGATCTATGCAATTTGAATATTCTGTATGATACACATAAAATATAGCACCTGCCTACAAAAGGGCCGAATAGCAAAATACTTGTTATTAAAAAACA
The DNA here is from genome assembly GCA_018246595.1 of Mimoniades nurscia nurscia. NCBI lineage: Eukaryota > Metazoa > Arthropoda > Insecta > Lepidoptera > Hesperiidae > Mimoniades > Mimoniades nurscia. The sequence continues at coordinate 15,526 of DWFO01000288.1, forward strand.
GAGAATTAGCATACCTGTCTATATTAGCAAAAATAAATGTTAGAGAAAGGAATATTTTATTACTTTCATAATGTATCAAAAGTAAGATTTTAGTATTTGAATACCTCGTCGAATTTAGTATAGGTATACCTCGTTCTTACAAGACGTTGCAAGTTAGTCTATGACTCTCTACAGTCTATGCGTGAAATAACACGGTTGGTACGGTTTGAGATAGTAATACTATATTGTGTAGAAGTAATCTACAATATTCTACACAATAATAAGCTTACGAACTGATTCCGTCCGCGTCTTTTTAACTATGTTTTTTTATATCCTGTAAACTTTTACGATGTCCCCGAATCGTCATCGCGGGAAGTAAAGCCGTTCAGTATTATTTATTACAATTAAAAATTTTAACGATCCAATAAAAACTATAAATATAAAAATCTCTCCGCCATTGTTAATATAAGTCTAATTGACCCAACGATACCAGTACGGCGGTTTAACGATTGAAAAAAAAAAACATGTCGAAAAAAATTTAATTAAAATCGCCCTCCGCGCGGCGACAAGGTGTTTATTTTTTTTTGTGTACTACAAGAAAAAACGTATTATCATCTTACGGCAGTAAAATACTATCGGACATTTACGACAAATTCACGCGAGGTTTACTTAATAAATCTGACAGAACGCCAGGATTTATGCGCGAAGCAAGACAGTAGGTAAAAAGGAATCTTTTACGAGGCTCTAAAGCAGCTCAGAATGCGGCCGGGGACTCGGGATAATTCGGGAAAATCCGACCGGATTTTAATTAAAATTATTCAAATACTCTAAAATTCGTCCCCTCATTAGAACTTGTCGAAAAGCATCGGGAAACTTTAACTGGATGATAAGGAAGTCCGTTTGATATTCGCCAATGTAAAATTCGCTGATGATTTCACGCAGAACTTCACACTTAGGCTCTAACAACGCAAATTCTCTGCCGTCGTATTAAATCAAAATTATCTAATGACATCAATAAATGTGTGAAGTCAGACAATATTTAACAAGTTTTCTAAAATACACAAAATTTCAATAACAAGGAGAGGTGTATAACTGGGAATTGGTCCAGCCAATTATAATTTTTCAACCAACGACAGTATAATTTACGTTATTATAAATTTATGGACATTTATATTCGAGCGGCAACACTAAAAAGAAAACGGGAAGTGTTGCCAGTTGTGTTCATTATTATTTTTCCATGCTCACGTTTTAAAATATTGTGACGTTGCTTTGGGAATGTTAAAAAGTGGTCTTGATTAAATAAAACGTCGCCATCTTGAAGGGGGCAGGGGGAGGGGGTGGCACGTGATGAGAATTGGACATTAAGGCTCCATAAACTGCTGAACGGTAAGTAATGGTTCACTAAACTTTAAAGATTTAATGTCGGAACGCGAACCGTGGAAACTAAATGAAGTAACAAATATGTGTACCTACCTACTTTTTCATATTACACTTTGTAGGTCTCTTATTAATTCACCCATTACAACCCTATCTTTAACGTTTTTCCTCTTTAGGTAAATCTAATCACAGATGCCCAAATTACACACAATTCTTTTGACTCACCATCATCATATCCCACTTGCGAAAATAGAAAGTAACATGTCTCACCTGAAACAAATAGAAATATACTTATTCAGTTATTCATTCCTAAACCTTAAAAGTGAAAATAGTATAAGCAAACATTATTATATCTACAAAACACTGAGTCATACTTATAATCTACCAAAATTATACCGTTATATTTCCGAAACAGTGTCATTATAGCAATATAATATTAAATTCGAGTTTAAACATAATAATAATTACAGCAAAGCATGGCGTTCCTGTATTTAAAGAAAAATTCTACCAATCGTCTGTGTAATGAAATCGGAAGAAAGTCAAAAGAAACAATACAAAACTTATCCTTAGCCCTCACAAAGTACCTACCAGGACAACAGAATATGCAAACGTGTTTCCCAAATCGCCGCTATATATTTCGTCTAACAAGAGGCGAGCGGACGCAGACGTTCTGCCAATATACGGAGTCGGATATATATTTTTTTTCTAACAATAAATTGCGGAATCTAATGAAAGGGCTCGGGGGCCGTGTGTATATTTTATGTATTTCGCCATTGTGTTTTCGCGTATTGGCCTTACCGAAATTCCTAGGAGAGACCAGTTCTAATACATATGTTGAACGGACGATAGTTCCGTTAAATAAATTGGCATACCTCAGCGGAGCCGGATTAGGTAAGGAATGTGGATATTGAGGGAAAATATCTCGCAAAAAACAAACTAAGGTTGTAAACTTTTGTACTTTACATAGGCGCTTGCCGTTCTGGGTCAGAACGATTTGGACGTTAGTTTATTGCGACTTGAGGGCATGAAATAGGTAACCCTTAGTTTTTTCGGTAATGTTTGCGTAATAATTACAAGGAAAATGGTCCATTTTTTTGGTCACGACACAGCAATCGAAGTTGAACGCGTAATACAATACATATTTTTAATTGTTTCATACGATTCTCTAGCTTGAAATTTATAGCAAATTGTTATAAAATTAGTCAAAATGCATTAATTACTATTATATATATACCGAAAAAGATTATGCTGATATATTAGTACAAAAATTACCATTTCTAATAACGGTTTTGTTTTAACAATTTTATCTTCAGTGAGACGGGCAGAGAGTACAAAGTGCAACATCTCTATCTTACAAACCAGACGTGTCACTTCTACATTCATCACTGTCTTCATCTTTGTTATAACAGAATAATTCATAGCAGAAGTTCCGGTTCGACATTTGAATAATACATTATCAAACAGTTTATCGACTCGTACCAAACACAAACAGTTGCACGATGCGGTGCGACCCTTAAAACAGGCCGCTCGCGCTCGCGGCGTCGAAGGGGATGAATAATTACAAAAAGCGACGCATCCGAACGGACAGACATTAATATTTATATACGTCATGTACAATTATTACCGGGGCACTCATACGTACACCTTTGCGAATAATGCAATAATTTCAGTGACAACTGTGACCAAAATTCCTAGAAGAGATTGGGATTGTTTCAATTCGTTCTACCTCCATTTTCTGTTACACATTCTGTATTCATATTATTAAACTGAATTCCTATGCTATTTAATGAAGCACTCACCTCCAGTACCTAAATGATATTATGGACATATAAAATGAAATTTGACTAAGCCTAAATGTTACGTATTGATTGTAAAACGATAGTGATAAAGACATTCTGACGTCATCATCCATCGTCATCATTACCAGGGAACAGTCCACGGCTAAACATCGAACTATCAAAAACAGCGAGCTAAATATTATCTGTTTTTCAACATTCAGTAGTGTAACTGAAGACACGCCTCTGTATAATCAGTAAATTTCTAAAGTACAATACTAAGTTCCGCAATCAAACTGATCTGAATCCACGTCGAAATCCGTTCGACGAACATGGTCACAAGGTATTCGGCACCGCAAAAAATTCGGGTCCACTACCAGCATCCCCCATCAGTTCACACCAGATTGACATCTGTCAGGCGAGGGGCCGCCGTGGGGTCGTTTTGACCCCATACTTTTTTCGCTGGTAAAATAAATTTTTAATCAAAATATTTTCGCCTCCCCTTGCGGGACGATGTTAATTTCACCATTGTCAATGAGTGACACAAGTTAAGTCGAGATGGGTGTGGCTTGACTTACTATGAATAAATTAATCGCATATTGTTCAATATGAATGAAGAAAGACATTGTATACGTACGGCTATATATTTCGTACGCATCATCTTACTTCAACAATAAAATGTGTACATACGATTTCATTTTGAAATAATGCTGATATGTTATACAAGGATTTTGACTAATTAATATGTATGCCACCGGGACCGGCGAAGCATTATTTATACCATCATTATGCATGAGAAAAGTTGGCCAATGTGTAAATTACCTTACAGTACGTACGGACATCTCAAAAGGCTAAAAATAAACAAAAGAGCCCAATTAATTCTGAATCTCACAAAAGGCTTCAGTGAATGCACGGACGACAAAGCTTGCCAATGTAAATGATAGGTGGTAAAGAGCCGTGAAAATTATGTACGTATCGTATTCTGGACAAGCGGAGAGCGCTGCCATGTACGGCGGCGCGTGCACGCCGATTTGTCACTTTTTACCATCACCAGAAGGCTGTTAATCGCGTGAGAATCATCGGCGGTGTGTGTGCGCGGTGTATCAGTGAGGCACATCGTACAAAGCTTTATGTTTTAAAAGGTATAGTCAGGAACAAGCAGTAATTGGCGACGATTCGACGCGGCTATCGGCCACCGGAGGCATTTTCATGTGAAAGGAGTGATTTTTTGTAATATATGTGTATGTTAATGGGATGCGTCCCGATTTTTCGTGAGCTCTTTGTGTTGAACTCACAACAGCCGGGTTCATTCGTGTTGTTCACTATTATTGAAAATTGAAAAGAAACGATCTCGGTTATATTCCCTGTTTGCTAGCGTTAACAATACTATTCCCGGTTATGTGTTATGTGTACACAGGATCAAGATCCAGATCGAAGATCATCATCATCTGTTTTTCTCTTGTTGCTCTGTTGGACCCAGCTTTCCACTTGGACATGGTTAAGTTCGTATTGGCACAAATGGCAAATATTATTACTATTATATTATCAATACATCTGATAAAATAATTACTTTTGAAGTAAATCATCAATTCAGGCCCGATGACTGCTTGAAAGTACACAGACGTCTATACTACGTTGACTCTACACCAAGCTTCCAATTGTTCGTGCAGAAATTTAGACAAGATCTAATCTTAATGAGACAGACAGCGGCATTCCTGGGCATAATGAAACTTTGCATTTCCAGGAATCTCATTTTCCAAGAGACTGCAGACGTTGCATACTCGAGCATATTCGTGCACCCGACGCGCTCCGCACTCCTGCAGGCCTCTGAGTTATGCTATTGCAATCTAAGTCGCATTTCTGAAACGGTGTACGTTATGGAAGATTTTCACGTCTTCACACTTAATTGTTCTTTTCGTGATAAAATTCAGCTAACATATATGTACATATGTATATGTCTATTTTAAATAATACAATTGAGCACTTTGTACTTTTTTACAGTGTTTAGCGACCCTGATCAGCTGGTAATAGGTAGTTCGAATCACGGAAATACTCAGACAATGTAAACGTATAAATCTCTTATCAAAACCATCATAAATTCCTTATTAATATCTACTTGTATGAACAACATGTACCTTCAGTAAGAGTTCAAAAATAAAAGTGAAACAAGACAGGACACACATCTTACACAATTGAGACATTCAAGTTATTTGTGATATGAAACACGCACACCAAATATTTGTGCGAACAGAAATGGTACATCAATTAAGACTCCTAATCACATAGAATTTTCGATTGCTACAGATATCTACATGAGATAACGAGCAAGAATGTATGTAAAGACATTATTAAAAAAAAGCATTCGTAAATAAATTAACTAAATGATTGTTTCATTAACAGACCCGAAATAACGAAAAAAACAGAAGACACGGATGGAATTAAACAAGTACCAAACAACGGAATGTCCGACGTTCGGAGTGTGAGGGTGGGGGGGGGGGGAACATTAAAATTATGCAAATACAACTAATTCAAACACCAAACTGACGCATTATGATGTACGAGACGCAACCGTGTGATTTATAGTGACCATTCGCGGCCCTAAACACAAACGGACACACAATTTCCAAATAGACTACTTGAATAAATATTAACTAAAAATGCTAATGCCACCGGCCACTGTGCCCGGACGCGATGTCTTAACAAACGTAAACTTGCCAGCTAACGAGAAAGGTCGACACAGAATTGTATAACACAATATACATAAATGGTTATTATTTAAAACAGTTACGGTAGCCATCGCCCGGTGGCTGATACGTTTTGTATGTAATTATGTTTATGAGATGCAGGCTGGTATGTTACTAGTACATTGTTAAATAATTTCTTGTGTATTTATAGTCTCGTAAACGTGGCTGTTATTGTTTACGAGCTCGAAAAGTATACGAAATGGCCCCTCGTAAATATGGTCTAGTGAAATTAACACGTCTATTATCAAACCGTATGAATAAACGCGCGCATGAAGGCTTACATTTTAAGAAACGACTAGTCTCATATGTAATGTATATATGTATGTAGGTGGGTTCTTTCATCAACAAATTCCTAATAATAGCAACATTGCGACGGGATAATTGACACGTACCCAAAACGGTATTTATTAATTGATAAAAAATTATACATACATACTTCGAGTGTAAACGACACGCCAGTTTCATATGATGCCGTTAAATGTGACATGTAAACGTTTCGTAATTGCACGTGACATTAATTAGTTGTCCATTTCATTACGTTGTCCTGAGAACGGACGGACACATGGTGTCGCTAGTGCCCGACAAACGCTAAATAATATTTTCATTCACCATCATTGAGAATAATTTACAAAAGAATTCCACCATTGCTCATATATGGACGCTTGTAATTGTCGATTTGTTCGTCCCATTCTGCTTTTTATTTTCTCTCTCTTTTCACACAATGTCAGCCGTCCCTTTCGTTCGCGCAGCTGTCAGTTCTATGACGAATCACTTTGTCATTCTGACAACTTTTTGTTCGTCAATTGTAATTCTCACCCTTTTGATGTTCGATGGAAAAAAATAATGTAATCGCCATACGCGATACAACACTTGGATTTAAATCATATGGCACTCACACGCAGGCACATATATAAACACATACATACATACATACATACATATCATCACGCCAGGTCCCTTGCGGGGTAGGCAGAGAGCACAGAGTGCCAAATATCTCTAT
>DWFO01000289.1:0-22382 GCA_018246595.1 Mimoniades nurscia nurscia
TATTCTGGGTGGGAATCGAACCCACGACCCCCGGCGCAACGGTCAGGTTCACTAACCACTGCACCAACGGGCCACTCATTGGATATTTTTTGATAGGTATGTAAAATTTAGACTAATATGTAGTCTGAAATATATTGCATTATAAAAGTAAAAAATATTTGCAATAAATTAAGAATTATTAGTACATGGCCATATAATAATAATATATAATTTTATAATTCAACAAATCAACGAGAACTGAAACGGTACCATTACACGAGCTGTATAAAGTAACTGTTCATATCCCAATTAAAATTAAAATACAATTATACCGTCTTTTAAAACTTGAGCGCGGTAATATAAAATCTTAATTGACATTTTCTGGCGTTATAATATACCGTTACTTCTTTATACAAACGTATCGTATCCTTTTTTTATTAAAAGTTGAAGTAACTTCATGTGAAATGCATAAAGTGGATAATGCACTTTTTGGTTATTATACAAATAGAAAATTGATCAATACCTACTTATAAAAAACGATGAATATTAATCGAATTGATTGACATTAACAATCCTATTTGTAGAGAATTGTTCGAGGTCGGTTGCAAGTATGCATCACCTTTCAAATCGTAATTAAAATTTAGCGTTTAGCGTTTTAGCTGGATACAAGCTTTGTAAATTATTTGAAACAAATTTGTAACCGACCTTAGAAAGGACAAACAGTCGTAATTTCCATGGGTTGTAGAGAGCGAATAAAATTCCGTATTTTTTACGTTAAAGTTTTATATATTGTATTATTGAAAAGCACAAAGATATTAAACATTACATTACCAAATTTAACAACCAGCTCAGTGGTCTGTTACGGTGTCTGTCACATGCTATGAAACAGTTAGTGTATACTACCAATTTAGTCTATGGTACAAAACTGTCGTTTCCCGCGCTCCACTTGCTTGCGTTAACGTTACACGTTGCGGCAGATCGCTTGATCGTTCCACCGATTTACCGATCGTAATCTATCGATAAATCGCTTGTAATCCGTACGACTACTGCCATACCCTTCGACTTATAACCGATGAATGTAAATATTGATTTGCGTTAACTGCGTTTAAAAGGAAGCTGGCCGGTCTATAACGTTACATTATGAACACTTTACCTGTTCGTTGCACAATGTACCGTTAGTGTGGGTAGATTTGATGTTTTCCTGAACGCATAAATCAATTCTTATCCACTCTCAGTTTACCTTGCAAGAGACAAGAGATATAATACTTAATGTATCAATTCGTTTCTACGAACGATTAAATTTCCGAAATATGCAATTCACTTGTAAGTATTTTATGATTGTTTTAAACTTTCTTTGGTTAAGTAACAAGTTATATTGTCAACAACTAGTAGTGCCCTCGACTGCGTCCACGTAGGATTCTAAAATTCTAAAACGAAAGTAGTTAAATAACTCCTTATTACGTCAGCTATCTGCCAGTGAAAGTCCCGTCAAAATCGCTTTAGCCGTTCCAGAGATTAGCCGGAACAAACACACAGACAGACAAAAATAGTAAAAAATGTTATTTTGGTACATGCAGATACCGTGTATACATACATATACATTTAGTAAAAAGCGGTTATTTTAATATTACAAACAGACCCTCCAATTTTATTTATTTGTATAGATTACGTAATTCGTTTATATCGCAAGTCGTTTCTTATTAAATTAATCGATCGTATGAGATATCCCAAAATGTCTCAAGTTTTATTGTATGTAATATAATTCGGTTACGTTATATGTAGTGAGAAGTACCTATATATTCGTTGTATTCGCATCGATAATTCTAATAAGAGTTAGATTGCTTATGAAACATTGTAATATAGAGCTTCGGCGACGTGTGAAAAGTTAAAGGAATAGAATGTTGTGTTGAATGTTTAATTTTAAAAGCCTAAACACTCACACAAAGACCAGATTAAAATCCGTGAAAGTCTTATATGCAATTTACGTCATAGAAAATGACTTTATAGAAAATGTGACTTGGGATTAAACTAGACTTTTGTAACACACGTTAGTTTCAATAAAGCTTAATGTAATGAAACTCTAATTATACATTTATTAACTGACTTGTAACTTTCATATATAGTACTTTTTATTTATACAAATGAGCTGAAATACTGAAGCGACAGTAATGATCACGAAACTTTTGATAAGTCAGTGAAAGTTAAACGTACTCAGCGGCGAAGAGATAGGTACTGTCATTCTTCAAGTCTTCAAGATAGCGGTTAATCGCCCAATGAAAAGTGAAATTTCATTCAAATCAATAAAAATGTTTCGTATGTGTACCGCTACCTATACTTATACATGCAAATAATGAATGTACATATTATATGTACCTACTGGTGGTCGTCCCTTGGACCACATGTATGTTAGCATTTTCGTGCCTCAAAATAAAAGCTAAACTTTATGGCTCAATTGCAAACCTCATTTATTGTCTTTAAAGTTATGTCGTAAAATGTATAGTATATGTATGAATTGTGGATATAAATTCGTTCCCAGTAGGAAATTATTCAATGGAAATGATATTTTCCGTTCTTTTATAAATACGAATAGGATACAAAAACTTAAGTCTGAGGCAGACTTGAGTATTTGTATACTATTTATATACATATCTATTTGTTTATATGTATATTTCATTAAGCCAAACACTATAACATTTTTGTATTTGTAGTATAATAATGATAATAGTATTTCGTTGATAGTTGATGAATTTAAAGCAAAAAGAAATAATAAGTCAAGCGAGAGATGGTGCTGATGTACAATTTTTACAACATATTCGTAGCCTATCTGGCTTGAAATACAAAAACGTATTAACTTTGTAAATTAAATTATACGTAATAAGCACGCTTACATGATAGAAAATAAAATTACAAATAGGTATTACAGACAACATAGGAACAAATCAAAATTATTTTCAATAATTTTTTGTCAATTGATATACCTAACACATAAATGTCAAGCACTGCTGCAGATTAAAATGGACGAAGTTATTCATGTATCCTTACATAATAAGTAATCTCGGGTAGCTATTAGAAAAGTAGCTATAAAGTGTAAATGTAATAGTGCAATTGACCAGTTCGGACCACCTCCGGTCCGCTTTGAGGCAGTTGAGATTAAAATGTAATCTGGTTTAATAAGTTTACCAGCCAACATTATTGAACTATGAATTAGCTAAGGCTCTTAGATAGTGCAGCCTATTTTAATCTCAGGGCTCAATGCAGGTGTTTCGTATAAGTACTTTAATTATTAAGAAAACTGTTATAATAAACACCAATATTGATAGATTTTATTTTGTCACTTATTATAACAGTTTTCTTTAATTTTTTACTTCGTCGTACAAAACTTATTGAAAAGGTACATACATACATATTTAATTTTACAACTCAGTAGAATTTCTGGATTTCGTAGCAAGAAGGTTATTTAAACTCCTTATAGAATTAAAATGTCTATTAAATAGTAAAGGTGCTAATTAAGGAGGGCACTACTTTTTGTAACTACCACAATACAATTTGAAGACTATTTTCAAAGATTCCAAGTATCCTGTGGGATTTATGGATCAGTAGGCGTGGGAACGTTTCCTGTATCACGACTTGGGACCTGTTCCTTGGCGTTCCGTTCCTCTTTCTGGGAATTGCGCTAAATATAAATGCTTTTTTAAAATATTGAGTGTACACCAACAGAGTAATAATTAATTGATATACTAGCCGTTTTAGGCGTTGGTGGTAATGACTTACGGTGACTTCATTTAGATATTCATTTGTATTTGTTGTCATAAAATAATGTCTACTATGGACAACGTACCAAAAATATAACGAACTGACTTTTTTTCATTTATGAGTATGTAGCTAAATAGTATGTAGTTAAATGCACCTATAAATTAAATCGCTAAAGTGGCGTCATCTGCTGCACTTAGAGAACCTTTAACTTCCCGCTACGCTTTCCCATAACAACACTGTGTGGCCGAGGCGGGCCTTTTTGAGCGTTAACGAGGCGTGCATCTCCGCTTGATTCATGCATCGGCTTGGTAATGAAGTTATTATATCGATCGAGTTTTGCATGAGAGCCCGAGGCGATCATCAATCTGGTTTACAGTATAGGTTTAAAAATAAACTCGACAACGGCGTGTGGTCCGTTTTAATACACTATAGAGCTATAGCTTCATCGGGGGCATTGCGAAATTTTGTATACCTTATAAAGTGATTTTTTTATAATTACATTTGCAAATAAATTGATTACATTCAAAGAATAATCATGTGAACAAGCCAATCGAGGCGAACAATTTGAAACACAACACGCTTTAATTGAAAATGTATTATCAAGGAAGATAGTAACGATATTATCATATTCTTAATATTAACAGATACTGCTGTTGTTTAGGTTTATTATAACATAAAATGTACATAATATTTACAAGCAACTATCCATATACAGTCGAGACGCGTGTAACGAGTCGCAAATGAATAAGTCGTATGTATTAAATGGTACCAACGAATGGTTTCAACTTTATCACGTGAAAATATTACAGATACAGAAAATACAGATACAATGATACGGAGAGGTACTTGATAAGGCAGTTCATCAATTAAACATTAGTTTCCACGGTTTCCAAGTGGATGGCTAAGGAGTGAGCGCTAGTCGCGGCTGTGTGTGTGTTTGTGTGTGTGTGTTGTATGCGTGTTAGCCTCAACCCACTCAAACGCATACTAATTGCGGTCGACGTGCTAGACTGCTCGGCTGCCACCCAAGGCGAGGATAGAATGCGTGCAGCCTTGTGGGATACGCTCGTTTTTGCTAAAGAGAATGTGGTCTCAATGATTGGCCCTTCGTGCCGGATACTTTGTTGCTACCACCCCAGCCGCGGTCGGTGAAAATCTATTAAATCAGCTCGTCAGGGGAACTTGTATATTTAATCGTTTTGAATAAATTGCGTTTTAAACGCGTAAATATTATGATGATACGCTTCAAATTAATTACGGTGCGTCGATGTACAGCGGGCGCGGAGCCAAATCGCCGCCACATTGGAACTGTCTAACGTCTCGAAAGGTACACTATGTTGTCAACATCGTAATTTAGCGCGATGTTGTATTTAATTTTGAATAGCATCGGATACGTGTCGCTTTGACGTGGACACGCGGAGTCGTTTGTAATAACATGCACTCATAAAAAAATATAAAGACAACCCCACTGCGCATTATGTAGAGATGCAGGCGTAGATAATAAACACGTCGAATTTATACTCTTTACAAAAACGGTGCGAGGCAACATTGAAACACTTATAAAATATCACAATTTTAATATGACCCCTTTTCGCTTGTGGTTGCTTAACGTAGTGCAAGTTTCAAAGATCACGTTTAACTGGTCGTCGCATATAGACGAAACGGCACCAGCTGTTCAATTACGATGCAACATTGCACACTGCCCACTGCATTTTGTTCGATTCGTTTGAAATTTTCCACATGTTTCTCGTATTCGCTTGTAAAATAGCAACAACCACTTATCGCTCGTACCCATTTCGTTATCTATTAAATATTTGCCCGACGTGATCAGAAACTGCTGTTTGTTTTGCCATCTTCTTGTTCCAGTTGGCCATGGCCAGTTTAAGTTGACACGTGATATCAGCGATGGACTAAAATTGGTCGTATGGAGCTATCGACTGCTACGTAAGGGCTGCCATTCAGTGATTATTTATTTATTAATTTATTTATTTATGCTTTATTGTTGTTAACATAGAGCGTAATACCAATTGGCATTTTTTACTAGTGAACCCAGGTGATGATGAGAGGTTGAGGCAGGCACACTGTACAGATGAAAAAAAAAATGGCAAATATACCTACATACATACATACACAGTTAGTGACACGGATTGCTGAACCGCGGGCAGTTGGTTCGATTCCAATCCAAGATAAATATTAGTCTAATGAACACGAATATTTGTACGATTTTATAACGTTTAGATATGACTTGCATTAAACAAAAATATTCGTATATACCGAATAACATCTGACATCAGACGAAACTTAGATTCTTTTTCTACGTTGAAACGATTGAAACAATCAAATTAATAAATTAAAATCATGATGAATTTTAATATCATATGGAAAAATATTATATTTACATGGATTAAGATGTGATCATCACTTAATGACATCTGAAGTGTGTACATAAATAGATATGGTACAGTATCTTAGTCCAGCTGACCTTAACTGCAACACATATGGGACGCCGCGTCATCCAAATTGAGGAACAGCGTATCATACACAACGTTTGTATTTAACTACAATGTTCTTCACACAAGGACAAGGTCAGAACGAGTAATACTCCTAAAATCACTATTCCAGTACCGTAAATACGCTTTTAGGTCTATATGTTATTAAAAAACAAAACATCACGCCTGTAATCGCCGAAAAGTTAGGCAAAGGAGTGCAGTACACTCCTACAATTGACCGGTTACGTCTAGGTACGTTCCACCATGAAATAGTAGGTGGGCCTTTAATGACTTAATATTAACACATCGCATTTAAAATGTAATTAAGTTTATTTAATTAAAAATGCAGTGAGCTACACGTAATTCCTGCATTATAAAATGCGCACACTTTTGACTTTTCCTTTTTTTTTTATAAAGTATAGATTATATCATGTTCTTGATAAAATTATTCCATTTTGATACGCGTATATTGTATCACATCTGATATGTATTTGTTACCCTAGTTTGTTAATTTTGAAAGCCGTGTGCGTAGGATTTTGAATCGTTTATATCACCAATTTGTGTTGACTAGAATATCGATATGTGGATTCTGTGTGGCGTCTGTTCCGGCGCGCGGCAATCTTTGCAACTCTGTGACTTGGCGACGAGTGATGTTCGTATTCCCTTAACTTTACGTTGCGTGAGACCATCCTCATACGGGTAAATAGGTAGCGTAAGAAACAGAATTATTTTAATAACAATTATAGAGAAATGTAGCTTGTTGCGAGATACATGTTGTCTATCGTAGAGTCGGAAGAGATGGGTGCGGGAGACGCGAGAATTGTCAGAACCAGGCGTAACCAATAAAAAGCCATAGACTCTGGCTACTATTACCAGAAATGGGCGTGATGACATATATGAATATGAGAAATGTGTATATAATAATAATAATAATAATATCCCGGGACATCACACACGGCCATCTGACCCCAAAGTAAGCGTCAAGAGAGCTTGTGGTATGGTAACCAGTTTTTTTTATTTTTCACACCCAGACAGAGAAGAAATACTTGTGCTCATCACATAAATATTTATTCTGGATGGGATTCGAACCCACGACCCCGGTGCAATAGTCAGGTCCACTAACCACTGCACCAACGGGCCAGTATATGCAAAGGTTAGCATTTACTTAAAATAGAAACGAGGGACAATTTACAGAACTCTGATCATTTTGTACATCAAGTAAGTGAAGAGTAGGAATTTGTTTTTCTAAACTACTTTTACGAATATAGAACCATTTAAATATCAAACTACTTTTGATTAACCTCCTCATTATACTGTACAGACAGAATAAATTATTGCTACAGTAGCAGTAAATTATTATGCGCATTGAATAAAATTGTTAGGTAACAAGCACATTACTCGATAATTAAGCCATGAACATGAATAAATTATTCATTTGTATAAAAAAACGTTGGCAGAACTAATAGAACGCGTGTATTTTAACCAACTCGAAGACAATAGCCGCTTATCTGACCATAGATCGATAATAGGGTTGTCACTTTACTTTAAATATAAACATACATATTTGAATCTGAGAAAAAAGCAACAATCGCCGGTATACAGGGTGGATACCATATTACGACAATAAATTTAACCACATGAATATATCCATCTCTCAAGCCTCCAAATTTTCAATAAATATCTTTCATACTTTAGGCACAGGATTTCCTTTTTCGTTTTTCAAATTTTCTACAGCTTTATCTAATATTAGTCCATTGCAGAAAATTTATAAACCGAGACGTATTAAAACTACAATGTTTCAAATTCGTCAAATTAAGTAAATGCATATTGTACCTTATTCTTAAGACATAAGGATCACACTACGTGTGAAAATTTTGAAGTTGTCCATTGCATTCATTTAACGAATATTTTGTATGTATGAAAGAGACAAAATCAGGAAGTGCTATTTCTACTTTCTTTTTTTTGCATGTCACACACTGCGTTGTTGCCGCTCTTATCAAAGGTGAGTGAAGTGATGTTTACAAATGGCGTTCTTTTTTTACCACATTATTTGTTATTAAGTTTGTTTTAAAAAAAATCAAATTTAATGTTAAGTGTTTTTTAATTACTGCAACATATTCCAAGGAAGAAGTAGGACTTGTGTTTTCATTTATTGTCGCACTATAGTATTCAGCCTGTATGTTTATGTTATCAATGACCATAAATAATGGTTACGTCTATAAGAAATGCTTTAAATAATGGTTACGTCGAAGAACATTAATTAGAGATGTATAAATTGATGTAAATGACGTAATAGCTTACAACTTCTAATAGGTTTTTCATTTTATTTTCTGAGATGTTTGATGGTATTACATTTTTTTAAATCATTCCTAGCTTCATTTTATTATATCCCAGCTATTTAACCATATGTTTTCTACTCTCATTGCATAATTAAAGTTTCTGGTAGCCCTATTGAGAACCCGCCATTGTAGGTCCGCGCGCGCAGCCTTCGGCGCGACCTCTCGCCGGCCTTTGGACGAATCTGTGTGTGCGCTCTCACTTCCTAGTCTCACTGTAAATGAATCCTGGCTATCCCGAGTTTGTATATAAAATAAGTCTTTAAAAAAATTTAAAAATATATATAGTACGAGATAATATAGAACAATTTAAAGTAATGTTAGTTACCAAATGAATAACGGTCAGCGAAGAAGTCAACTCAAGTTTGCCCTTAATAATTTCCTTTGTATAATTGTGATGTTATTTTGGTATATAATTATGTGTATTCCTCTATTCAGACAGTTTATTCACTATTTCTTTACTAAGTCAAGTGCAAACTATAGTATATATACATTTAATATTAATAAACCTTAACAATAAACCGTAGTCTAAAGTGTACATGTTCAGAAATTTCGGAATCGTAAAAATGAACATTAATATACGTCAGCGCCATCTATCGCTTGGAAGGGTTAACACATCACCATTGAATAAGATTCCCTGGTATTCACCAGTTATTTATGTAACATACCGAAACGGTTACCCGCGTATCAATTAGCAGCTAGGTCGTGGCGTGATGACTGGCCGGTCGGCCAATGAAAGACAATTAACCACGTGCAGCCCTATCTGGGTCAACGAAGAGTTACGGACGCTAAATGTGACGCGCGTAAACGTCAATGTGACATTTGCGAAATTGGAAGTTTTTTATATCAGTTCTACATAAAAAAAACCTTCAATCGTTATTGATCGTAATAGCGTAATCCCCGAAGAGATAGGCAAAGAATGTAGTCCACTCTCACGTTTCACTAATTATGTTTACGTCCCACTATGGAATAGTGGGTGAACGTATTGCAATATGTTGTAGAGCAACGAAATAATAAATACACTGTTTTAAATTATTTTAAAATTTATTTTAAAATAAATACACTATTTTTAATTTATTTTAAAATATAATGTATTTGGCTCCATACATAGGCGCGATTCAATAACCACAACAACTATATTTTTGACATTCAAAGCACAATCGCTACGCTAAATAACTTAACAGAGAACATTCTCGAAACATTCAACAAATTATCTTGCACTTGTTAATCGATAAATTGCATCAGAACCGAGATTTATAAGAGCCGCTGAAATAGACTGCACAACGACCTTGCGTAGTTGGTACTTGCATACGTGCTGCAATACACGCGGTATCCTTTCACAGCCACCGTTTAACGACACCTGACTCACCCACTTTTTATCCACTCGCTGCTGATCATCGTTGTCCATACATCATCGCTTTTTTTATAAGTAATTAACCGTGTTGTTAATATGTCTAATGTTTCGAGACCGGACACCATTTTATAGTAGTGTAAACCTATTGGGTGATTCGGCTATAAACGTTAATTGAGAAGATTCTATGTTTCTAGCCTGAAATTTCTCATTAAATGTGATTCAATAAAGTATCTTTCTGCGATTTGTCCGCTAGTCGCACACACAAACTGTGTTACACACATAAAGCATTCACAATAAATATGAAGCCTTACAAAATGTTTATTCATTACAACAGTTTCCTTGCGACGATACATACACTTAACTTGTGGTACAGATAAAAAAAATTGAATTACGAACTCTTCCGTGAATTTATAACACGTTTGTTTATGATATATGATATCGTACCATATATATTGTAATTTATTATTTGTGTCAAATTAATTTATTGAACAAATGTACTGAGATCTATCGTACATTTGAAGGCGCTTCCAGTAGATCATAAAAACTTTACATCTGCGTTTGTTGACTCAAATAATGTACAATCGTCTTGTACGTAATATCCACGGCTAACGCATCCAGATTCTTTTGGTCTTTGGTCATTTGTTAAATTGATTTGTATTATATTACGCTTTTATTGTTTATTCAAGTACTTATGCTTTTGATTCCCTTAATTATTAAATTACTATGTATAACATTTATAATTTAGTAGCGTGATAGAACATAGTTCAAGTTTAACTTTATTTTCCTTCGAAAAGATAAATTGGTGAAGCGTTGGATTTTATAAAAAATATCCATTTATCAGAATATTTAAGTAAGAAGCAAAAACTAATCATTTTGATGCGATATTTGAGTGGGATCTCGAAACAACTGTGGATTCAATGATTACCTTGCTAGTAGTACATGCGCGTAACAAAGTCGAGAAATATGTAGGGTGTTTGCAATAAATAACTACATATTTACAATCAGATCCGTATTAGCATGCTGCATTGGTAAGTAATGTTTCCATTTGTAATCAGCGGAGCGACGCGGCCGCGCCTCGCAGTCTGCGCTCGCAGTACTTCGCACCGCACACTGGCGCGCATTACATATTTACGTAACTACACTTTTTAACATCCTTACGTTACGTTTCATTTCGCAGTCCATTCGTAGGCTGTGTACATTTCTTGGCTAGATTGCAGTATCGGATAACCTGTACACGTCAGTACGCGCTTTCTTTTTAAATTCGAATTTCGTGTATTATCTGTGCAAAGATTTGCGCGGGAAAGCGAAAATATTAAGTAAACCGTCAAGTGTTAATTATTATAAATCAAGTTTAAAAAAATATTAACATGTATGGTTTATTATTAAAGAAGCTAATAGGTTATCGACCTCGAATGAAAACTGATTCTCTCTCGCTCGGAAAGGGCAATATCATGAGAATACAAATGATGCGAATACGTATCAAGTTATCGTGGGATTCTCTTGCGACGTTTATGTAACACATGGACGAGTTTTGCAATGTAACAACTTACTTCGAATTTTATAATTATTCTACAGGTAGCTAACAAAAAAGTTTTTTTTTTAAATAAAATGACTGCCTCGTTGGTCGTGTTGGTTGCAAGTGCGATTGCCGAACGGGAGGTCCTGGGTTCGTTTACTTCGGTATCGGGCACTACTAAATTTTCTAATTTAGATTTTCTAGTAGTGGCTCGGAGTCTGGATATGTGCCCAGTATAATGGCAATAGGCTCACCACCTATTCCATCGTGAGACTTAAAAGTAACTGGCGAAAGGAGGGAGTGTTCTACATCCCTCTGCCTACCTCTTCGAGTATTACAGGCGTGATGTAACTTAAATAAAATGACCTTTTTATTCCATCCTTTTTAAATGTCGGTAATCTAAATTAGTTATCATTGTTTAGAATTTCAAAATGTTACCATACTCAAAAACGTCTTCTATTTCATTCATACCAATGAAATATAAGACGTTTTTGAGTAGAACATCAAAGCTTTGATCTTTTCATTCTATCGTATTGAAATTTCGTAATGTTTCGCATAAGGGACTGTACTAAAGTACAGTATTGTATTGTGCTACGTTTCGTGATTGGCATGGTAAGGTATGCACAAATTGTCTTTGTATTTGCATCTAGTGGTGCTCGCAGCTATTATTTAGGTGACTAAGACACATGGAATTTGTATTTCCATATGATTGCATGTCAATCAAGTGTGATTTTGTCAACATTAATATCGCATAAACTGAGCTAGGCGTTCATTATACTCGCAAACGGAGTTAGGTGGCACGTTTTATTAGTTTATTAAGTTGTAAATGTCTACAATTGTAAACATCGTATGAAAACATAAGGAAATGTTTGTTCGTTAATGCATTAATGTACTAAGCCGCAATAAATCAGCGTTCCTGCTGGGCAATGAATTATTACATCGGTGACGTAAAGCGTTCCATAGAAGATTTATTGCAACATATACGGCCATGCATTTCACACTAATTAGAAATACAGCGATATAAAGTGGGCGAGCGGCGACGTTTACCGTCGAGCAAGGACTAGATTCAAGTGAGCGGCCATAAAAACTTAAGGCAACTATCGGAAAATTGTCGCAGACACCTACTCGCTAAGGAAAGCCGCGGAACGTTCTAGATCGTGCATTTATATAAACATACGAACGCGGCCACTCGTGCGTTGCTTTTATTCGAAACACTTAACAATCGCAAATCCACATGTTGCAAGTATAAAATTAAAAAAATCCAAAATGTCAACGCCGAGATCAGGTTTGAGTGCGTATTGAGTTGTAGCTGTTGTAGTTGTAGAAATTTCAAGCCGACATCTGGGACAGTTGCAACTTTCTGACTCATTATTTTGCGGAATAATAAATATTATAATTATACCGTTACTCTGTCTGTACTATAGTTATACGCGTTAGTTCCAATATAAATACGTAGTTGGGATACATTCGCTGTTCTATTTTTAGCTGACAGATATAATATTTTCTTAGCATATAATCTATGCGTCATAAAACATGTGATGTGGTTAAGCTCGAGGCGTGCATAAATCCAACGCTCATCAAGAACGCTGACTCTTCATCTCGTACCGGCCACCCTGAAAACGCGGAATAAAAAAAACACACGTCTACTTCTGCGCGGGCACTGGCATTAATCGCGAATGTCCAGACCGATACAGATTAAAAAAATAAATAAATACGTAAATGGCGCTTTTGTGGGCAAACGTCAACTGTGTTTGTTTGACGCCACAGTGGCTATTCCGTTGTAGGAAACAAGGTCGAAAGTTGCTTAGCTATTAATCGATAAGTGTAAATTTATATTGGCCGGTTAAAATAACCAGACGAACTGGTTGGGTCTAGTGCCGTTGAACCGCACAGGTGGGCCTTGGATTACGAGAGATAAATTTAATACGGCATAATAATAGAGTGCTTACCGATTGACGTATAAGTATAGTATGCCCATCGGACTGAAACCGAGAGTTACGTGTGACGGGACACCGCGGGAAAATAAAGCACACACACACACACACACACACACAAGCACACACGTAATTGTATGACGGCTAGTGGAACGACATATAATGAGCAAATGCTTATATTTGTTCGTACGTTATTCAATTGTAAGCCTATGTTTATGGAACTGTTAGAGACGACAGGTATAATATGTCTGAATACAGAATGCGTGAGAAAGCTTCATTAGTCTGGTCGTTTGCTGTTAAGCAGTAAATTGCCTTATTTACATGTTGGTTTCTTAATAAAGTCAATACCTATACATATTATTTAATTAAATTCATATAAATAAACGCACGATAACTCCTGTTATATTAGTCTATTATTTATTTTATTAGAAAAATAGAGAACGCGAACGTCGGAAGTGAGATGATTGCATCTATTAAATATTGACAACGATGATATTAATGCGCACACAGATATGGGCATGTTATTTCATTGAACCCGGTATTGGCGCACCTTGGCAGAGTAAAGTACAATTGTATAACATCATGGCAGCACAAAGTCCCTCACTAGCATTCTAATTTCAAATTATCTTGGTGTTGTTCTAATTTTTTACAGTCAAAATATTTTTTTTTATTTTATAATAGTGTTCCATTTATAAAAAATATTAAACCAAATGTATTAGCTATTATAGCTAGCAGATACACAGACAAGCAAAAAAGAAACTCTTTGAACCATAGTGGTTCCATAGCGAACCTAACCGCGCTAATGTGGCGCCGAAGGCGGAAATCGCATACAGGAAGCGGACATAGGTATAAAGAATTCTTACAGGCATTATGTAAATGATAATTACTACCGACATAATTGCCAGTAACAAATAAACAATGTATGATGAAATCTACTCATGTGTTTCTATGGAATATTTTTTCAAAAGAATTGTTTTATCGCGCTCATAACGATGGAGTAATTTTTTAATATCAACTTATTTTCTTTGGAAAGATGGTCCGTTTTTAATAGGACGTGAATTTAGGTACATACTAACCGAAGTAATAAAAACTATGTAGATAATATGGATATCTATAGAGATATCCATATTATATACATAGATTGCATGAGATCATGACTCAGCTGAAAATATATTAAATATTTTTCGGAATCCTGTAGAGAAAATAAAATTTTTATTTTACCACTAAAATAGGCGATAACTCCCTGTTACTATACGTTTATGTAACTTATCAAAGACGCTATAATTATTTTGTCATGGACAGCAATGGACAAAAGTTATCAGGTACTTCCTGAATTTGAAAGACCTAACAAAAACCAGAATAGGATTTTTTATTCGTAATGTATAAAATAGTTAGGAAAGAAATTGGAACGATATGTAGATGACATTATTGTAGAATGTTTGATTTATTTTAAATATTGTATTACTCGTATAAGTAGTCGTATAGTAATTTCTGTACGTATTTCAGCGAAGACATTTTCTTTAGAGTAAAAAATATGCCTGTCTTTTTTCTTAATTGTACCGCTCGCTACGCAAAAACAAACTACATAGGAAAATAGTTCTGAAAAGTCTAGAAGGTTGAACGCGAGACAAACAACTTATTTTACATTCAACGTCTTCATAATTTGTTATTCAAGGAAAATGCTTAGAAATTGAACCCTCGATTGTTTCTTCTTATTGATATCGTTACAAACTAGTCAAACTACGTAATTAGATTATTATTATTCCTGCGCTAATATTTAGAGCGCGAAAACATCTTTTTACAGTTTATAATATGTAACATCTAACATCACACCTGTAATTCCCGAAGAGGTAGATAGAACAGTGTAGTACACTCCCACATTTCATCAGTTACGTTTACGTCTTACTATGGAATAGGTGGTGAATCCATTGCCATACACCGGGCACACATCCATATTCAGAGCCATAATCAGATAATCAAAATTGGAATTGAAAATTAAGTAGTGCACGGACCCTGTTATCGTCATATTGTTTGTGGAAACATTTAAGTTACAAGATATTTAATTATTGTTTCATTTCTGTCTATTAATATGTGCGAAAATCATCTTTGACCGATGAATCTTATCCACATTTATATGTAGTTATAAATTTGTCAAATTGTTCACTCCTGCCTGTTCATTTGCTATTACATTCACAAAAAATAAAAATAAAATACGCGACAAATTTAATGCGAAATAAATAGGAATAAGCCTGCAAGTGAACAAGTGATCGCTGTAGACACATCAAAGACGAACGCAAATAGCCGACTAAGTGTGTAAATAATTTCAAAATATAACAGTGCATTAACGAAATTTATATCAGAGCCGGAGCAACTCA
The DNA here is from genome assembly GCA_018246595.1 of Mimoniades nurscia nurscia. NCBI lineage: Eukaryota > Metazoa > Arthropoda > Insecta > Lepidoptera > Hesperiidae > Mimoniades > Mimoniades nurscia. The sequence continues at coordinate 15,737 of DWFO01000289.1, forward strand.
GGGATACGTCCTCTGATGTCTTTGAGTCACCCCATTTTTTATGTGGTCATAATGGAAATTTTCCCAATGGTCGGCGCATCGAACAGGTGGTAATCATATCTAGAAAATAATGCCAAAAAAGATGCATTCAAGTGCCACAACAACCAATATAATTCATTGGAGTACTGGTCGAAGGTAGATTAAACAATATATCCAGCCTCAATGAATAAAGCAAAATGTTATTCGATTTTTAACTAAAGGTAACCATAGAGTTAATACACGGACCACAGATAAAATTTAAACTTCAATATCTTTCTAACTGTCCAATATTTCATTATTAATACAGTAATGTGCGGATTTTAGAGTGTACCTCCGCATTAATTTTCACGACATAATCACACGGTACAAATGAAACATGTCAAAGTACGGCCCATTCATTTGGGCACATATGTATGTATAATTAATATGTAGAATAACAAGTGTCTTAGGACAATTCACACACATCAGATAGATTATAAATATACCTACTAGGTACTATGTTTGTACGTAAATATATAGACTAGATATTCATATAGATCATTTTACACTCGAGTGTAATTTTACACAAATATTAAAGCTCATTACACTAATATTCTGTCCTAGGTGTAGGAATCGAACTGCCATATTCTGCTCAATAGTTAGAATAGCTGATCGCTAGACCACCAGGCCAGTCATTAAATTATATTTGTATACTCTTAATACAAATTTGTATAATACCCGTAATTGTCATACCCTAGCAGGTTTCAAGTATGCAGTAAAACTTGTGACATCACACAAACCCTTGGTAATTTTTAGAAATCGATTTAATTTCCGTATTAGTTGTTGTCCACTTGTGTCATATGAAAATAACCGTAAAATATTAATAAATATCGCTTTCAACAATGGTACTCTGTCTATAACGTTGTGCTGTGCACAAGTCGAAATAGTTAAAACATATTATTATGTATACGGTGTGAATTATTGTCTATGGATGGAAGAGTTGTTTTATAGTCTATTATTTATATATTGAAACGCTTATATTTTGAATTAATGATAATCTAGATGTTAAAATATTGGTTTTTAATAACTGACTGGTCTAAACTAAAAGTGAGGTGTTTGGAGTCCGGTATATATGTATGCACGTGACTGCACCTCTGAACAGGTTTTTTATAATTATGTAATAAAGGCACTTTATACTTGTTCGTCTAGCTACCTGCTAATAACACGATCTTGCAACAAAACTTATGAATTTCTATAGTTTGAATTGTAATATTGTATCTTTTTAATTGAAACTTACAGTTTATTTTATGTCACAATTTTCTTCACTACATTTTTTCGTCATACATTACACGTGATTTTAAATCTTTCACAATTTTATAACTAAGAACTTAGAAAAATCTTAGTAATTCTTTTGTGTATACATTCTTCTAATTAAGTACCTACAAATATTTTAAAGTAGCTTAATATGAAAAGTTATGTAACATAATGTAGGTACTCGTATTTCGAAAACGAACGAGGTCGATAGCCCTATTCAAAATTGTTATTTTTAAACTAAATAGGTAATTGTTGCGTTAATACATTGACTCAAGTAAGTCAATTCTAAAGTTTTTTGTCTCAATTTCACGTATATAAATATTGGACCGCCCGCAGTGCACAGGTGTTCTGGTGTTTAGTATCTTTCCTCTCATGTTTAAGTATCGTTTGAGTTTATTTTCTAAAAAAACCTTTTTTGACCTGACCATAACTTTGAGGAGGAATAATGAATATTAAATAACCATAAACATTGGTAAGCAGGAGGAAGACAATGTTAGAGAAGCGTTTTTAATGGTCCCTTTGAGCGTTATCGTTATAGATTCATTGAAGAGCAGCGGAAGCTTCGCCGGTGGGCAGAAAGAAGATGTCTCCGAAGTTCGAAACTGCAAAAAGTCAAAGGCGGGACGCACTTGGCGAGGTGATTTTTTTTTTCTTTTTGTACAACCGTCTGGCGGCCAAGTAAACTTGTCAACGCCGTCTGGCCAGTGCCATTAACTTCTTATTTATCGCCAAACGAACCCTGAGTGTTCTTAGTGCTGGCTGCGCTCCAAGCGGTCCTCTGTTATCATTGCAAGATATTATATTTTAATCTCTCATTCATTCTGAGCGCCGCCGCTCATTCATAATACACCGCCCACAGTGTCAGAAATTTCTCGACACTCGGACGGTCACGGCAAGCCTAATTAAAAGGAAACGCCGATTAATTGTGTTATTTATTGTTTTCGATTTCGATTCGATTAAAATTGAAAATCAGTTATGGTAATCGATCGATTTACAAAGATGACATGCGTTTGGGCCAGTCTTAAAAGCTCTAGTGGTAAAGTGTGATTTAAAATGTTTTAAGATTTTTAACACCATAATTCTTTCCTTTTTTATTAAATTTTTCTTTACTGTAAAATAGGCAGTTCTATAATGCATATACCATACCTTCATATCCTATATTAATATTAAATTAAAACATAGGTACTCATAATACATTTTCATTACAAATGCTTTCCTTCATTGTAGTGAGAAACTAAAGTATGATAGTACATGATATTAGCTACAAATTTTTTATATTACTATTTATACAAATATAATGAACAGATAATATTTCCTATGTATACTTTTGTGGTTCTCTGTTATGTTAGCGCCATATATGTAAATATTAATAGATACATACTATCGAACGTGTCGAGCTGAGTGATAAACAAAATGAGTCACGTAACAATTAGAATAATGTAATTTATAAAACGTAACGTCACGCCATAATTTATAGCTATTGCAAAAGTCAATCCAGTTAATATATGACACGATTATGGAGTGGTTTTAATTAAATAAAGATAACAAGTAATATTTTATACGCCAGTAGTTTTAAGAGCGTGTGAAAAAATTGGCGCCAACTCTAGACAGCTTTTAAAATGAAATAAAAGATTTGATATTTATGATGTTTTGGCGCGAAGGTGACATATTATTTTTATAATAGACAAATCATAGAGGTGGCATTTTTTTTTCTAGGATGTTATGTCCGACGACATTTGATTTTGTTTTTATGGTTGTATCAGTGATATTATTTGTTTCAAGTAATTAATTATTTTTATGTATATTGCACTCTGCAAAATTTAATTACCTGTAATTTTTGCTGAGTATTAATATGACATAGGTAGAGGATGACCGAAAGGATCTAAATCTTTCCTTGTCATAGGTATGTATAAGGGTGTCCGGAAGTACGTAGGTACTTCCGTGCGTTGTTCTTCTAAATTTAAACGCGTATAGCGTGATGAATTCGAGTTTGGATTAGTCAGACCTTGAGTTTGTGCAGGTTCGATGCCGGTTAATCCCGAGGTTGAACGTCTTGTACGCCTGCATTTCGAAAGACGACTCTTATAATTAATGTTTACTTTACTGATAACAACATTTTCAACCAAATTAACTGCCTCGTTAGTCGTTTTCGTTGCAAGTGCGAGTTCCGAACGGGGGGCCCTAGGTTCGATTCCCGGGTCGGGCACTACTAAATTTTCTAATTTGGATTTTCTAGTAGTGGCTTGGAGTCTGGATATGTGCCCGGTGTATGACAATAGGCTCACCACCTATTCCATCGTGCGACGTAAACGTAACTGGTAAAACGTGGGAGTGTTCTACATTCCTCTGCCTATCTCTTCGGGGATCACAGGCGTGATGTTACGTGAATTCCTTCTCGTTTTTCAAATTTAAACAAGGAATGTGCTTTACTGTGTTAAATCCTCTGTTCCTTTGTAATTTTACTTATCCCTCTGTCCGTCATATCCCAAACAATATTCGATATTGTCATATGAAGCCAAATTCCGACATTAGGATACAAGACGTTTGGATTTATTAGAAGAAAACCCGAAACAGTAATAATAAAACTAAAAAAAATAATTCTGATAACTCAATATTGCCAGGCTTTCATGTTCGTTGCACTCTCCACGGATTGATAGTTCGGAAGTTGATAAGTTGGATGATTGTTGCTATAAAAATGTTTTGGACGATGATTGTTCTCGTATTTCATAAATGTTTATAATGTCTCTAGCCGTTATTGATACACATAATATTACAGCCCACACATCAGCCTGTCTCAGCGCACTGCTGGACTGCTAGCACAGAGAATCATTACACTTGTGAAAACTTTCAATGTGTTTTTGCACCAATGGGATTATTCCCACGCGTGGCATACGAGCTGGGGATTGGCTACATCACTTATCGGTTACGGCCTTAACCTAGAAATATTATAATCTTTTCCATTACTGCTTATATTCACAAATAATATAAGACGGAAGAATTCACGTCATTCAATCGGAAAAATTATAGAACTTAATACAGTGATCCTGTCACTGCTAAAAATAACTTTCGTGTGGAAACTTTAAATTTTATGTTAATTCATAATAATATAATGTATTCCAACGTAAACAACGTTTCAATGGCGTTATGTACGTCAACGTTGGTTTATATTATATGTAGAGATTTTATTGAGTGACATAAAAAAAGTGCTCTACCATGTCAATGTTCCATATTACACGGAGTTATATACTCGATCCCCACTGATTCCAGAACCTTTTCCCAACAGTGGACTGAGATAGCTCGATGATTTGATACACGACAGATGCTTGTTTAATAAAGATACCTATACCTACATTTTTTATCTTTTGTCTTCATGTTTTATTTTATCTTTTGTCTTCATGTGTTATTTCATACCCTCCTCAAAAAGTCACAGTAACGTAATTGGATGAAATGATATAAACAGATAAATACATACCTACATATACAGATGAATTTATAATTTTCATAATAGCGCAATAAAATTGAAATTTAGTATTTATGGATGCGTAATTACTTATTATTAATAGCTAAATTTAATTTTCCATTTAAACTTTCTTTATATCTTCACTTAAGATTCTTCGAATCACTTTGCGGACAATTGATCGATTACTTAATTAATGTATTCGATTCGTTTCTTACACAGCATAAAGTTTAGTCTTGTTAGTTATTTTAATGCAAAATACTATACCACGTCGTTTATGCGATTTTCAATTTTATTTCATAGGTGTGAAATCATGAATCGTGACTTTGCGAAACGGTTCCAGAATCTTCATATGCGATCGTCATGTAACAATTAAACTCATTCGTCACACGATTTATTTTGATAAGTAACTCGATGACGTTTGGATGACGAGCTAATAATGAGTTCATTATATGTGTAAGTGTTACGTCGTAGCAATACGTATTAATAATTTTGGTTTTCTCTGGTATTAATAGTTTTGGTTTGCGTTTGATGATCGTTGGTTGAGTGTCTGCTCGACTACCAATCGAGAGGTCTTGGACTTAAATACCGGGTAATATTCAAATACTATTGAATTATTTTCTGACGTTATATATTTGAAATCGTTCTTGGTAATTAATAATAAATTAATAATAAATTCAATTCAATTCCGAGAAAGAAGATAATTATTTTTAAGAGAGCGAAGCAATAAAAACGGAAATAAAATAAAGCCCCATTATTTTATCAAATTGCGAAATTTATTCTAGTATGGAATAACGAGCCTTAATTGCACGGTTCTAATAATTACATTTAAATCAATTATATTTCACTAGAAACTAAAATTAGGCAACATTTATTGATTTATTGTAACACGCGAGAGACCAGAGATTATTTTTAGATGTCCATCTCGAATGACAATTTACAGCCGTCCTGCGGGACGGATATATATGTATGTACTCGTTTTCAGTGAATCGTTTATAAATCCTCGCTAATTTGATGGCCGATATACATATCGTGCGGATTTTTAATTGAATTCAAGCTTTTTCCCGCAATTCTTACCTTATGTCTGTGAATTTATGGAGATTATATTTTAACAGATGTTGGCTATCATTTGTAGCTACTTCGTCTTATTTTATGGGTAATAATTTCTCGCAATTTGTTTCATAATTAATAACAAAATAATTGACTACACTTATCGTGTACTATTGTTGGAGTACCTGAGATTTCTATCTGCGAATATCAAGTATCGCTCCACTTGGCTGAATGACCCAAATACATTTGCCTCTCATATTACAATAACTCTTTGACCGCGTACTCGACCTTACTCTGTCTTGTCTATTCGACGCGGTTTCCTAACCAAAGGGATTCTTTATTTAAAGTTTTCTAAACTTAAAATAAATTTATCTAAACATTATGTACAGCTATAATTATGTTGAAAAATTTAAAAAACATTCTATGTTTAAAATGACGCTGGTATCTTTTATTATCTTTCAAAAGTTATTGCCAGTGACATATCTTTTCAAATGTTTTTTTGGTCACAGAAAAAGGTGACATTGGACGTGTTTCAATAAAAAAGTCAATGTTTCGAGACGCGCCATATTTAATGTTACGTAAATGTCATTTGATCAATTGGAAAAAAAATAAATTAATAATTTGTGTAAGGAAACAACTGGGTAACGTATTCCGGTCGTTTCCCTCGCATCTTCAGTCTAGACTGAAGTCTATTTTAAAACGGGACGAAACTATAATTATAACTTATGCATTACACATTATAAATAAAATAATCGTGTTGGTTGCGAGTGCGACTGCCGAACGGGAGGTCCCGGGTTCGATTCCCGGGTCGGACACTACTAATTTTTC
>DWFO01000290.1:0-22376 GCA_018246595.1 Mimoniades nurscia nurscia
GCCCGACCCGGGAATCGAACCCAGGACCTCCCGTTCGGCAGTCGCACTCGCATCCAACACGACCAACGAGGCAGTCACCAACACGACTAACGGTTTTTCTATATATACATGAATATAGAAGAAACATGTCAGGTCTGTAAGGATAAATATATTTATTTTGTCGCTTGGTGCTTTCTGCCGACGACGTAGAGGGCCTGGCGTGATAATAGTATACACATTCACACAAATTTATAATTCAATACACATACAACCACATTTACAAATGTAACATTACGTAACTGAATTGACTAAAAACACAAGATAAATATTATTAATTCACTTCCGCATGGCTATGGTAAACTATGGCCTTAACCCTTCTCATGCTGTGAATAGACCCGTGTCTAACAATTCTATGAGACAAGGGTTGATGACTATTCCGCAGGTAACGCTTTAGGACCACCATCTTCCACAACTCCATCCACTGAAAGTCGAAAATTTCACAACTATGCGAATCATTAGTGACCTCGAATGAATGTAGCACGCGGAATTCATTGGGTCATTAACACAAAGTCAATAAACCTTTTATAATTCTGTACGGAATTATTTAACGTAGAGACGTTAAATAAATAACGTAGACACAAAAACAACGCAGAGAGCGTTAGCGTCGTTAAGTAGCCGCTCGGTTAGTGTGCGGGGGGATTAGTTCCGACACAATTAAGCTCCGTTGATACCGGACAGTTAACGACACGCGGTCACGTGGTTTTTGCACACTACAATATATTTGTGTTAACACAATATCACACGCAATTTGTTCTCGCGCAAGCACCGTTTTGTCCCCTTTGTATTTTGTCAAAACTAATAGTAATAGCATTATCAAAGTCGGCTATATTTTTAGCTGGCTTAGGTTTTTAATACCTAGGCTTACTTATTTTCAACAAAGTGCATGCTTTTAATCCACAAAACGAAATTAAAAATATTTATAAAGATTGCTTTAATAATTTAATTACAAGTTAACATGCTTATTATTAAAATAACAATAAACTGCCAAGAGTGCACTGAATGAACCCTTTCATTATTAAACCTCATAATATTAAATAATGTCCAAAATTATAAGAAAATGAAGATATATACCCATCAGTTATGAAATGAATTAGAAACATTTTTAAGCTGTAAAGTAAAATTTGAAATGGTTACTAAAATTTGTTCTTTAAGACGCGTCAAGTCTATATATGGCCAGCGTAGCAGTCTATGGCTTTAGCTCTCTTATTTTGAAACCCGCATTCCATCGGTGGAACAATAATAAAAAGGGTCCAAAAAAGAATGATTACTTAGAACTTGGTGCGTCTGTCTTCATCGCGTTCTTCAACAGTTCTGTGTTTGTATATTCTGCGATAAAATCAATGTTAAATATGGGAACAGTTGCTACTCATGATAAAGATGTAAACTTGGATTTTTTAACGATACAGCAATCATAAATTTAGTGCATTTATAAACTACACTCAAATATAACAAAAACATTTCTTGAAAGGAACAATTGCGGTATTCATTAAATAATTTAATCGGTGCCATTGATAATATGTATTATAATTAATGAACGACGTGAACGCATTTCTTACATCGAAAAAAGTAGATTATAAATGACAGTATTACATATGTGTATTATTTGTTCATTTTATTTCATTAGTAATACTTAATATACGTAAAATTTAAAATTTTGGTTTTTAAGGATTTTATTACTTAATAGGTAATGTTTCCGCCGTATTTCGTCTTTGGACAAAAATAAACTGATCTGTTTTCAGTACAATACAAGAAACTATTGAGAATAGTTGAATTTTTTATAATAAGTAGTGGAGAACGAAATGTTGTAAATAATTTAATCATTTTGAATGATTTTCTGCAAAGCAGAAGGGCCTGACCGTGTACCTAACCTTTAATATAAATTGGACCAGAAGCGCTTTAGATTACTCAAAAGATAAGTTAAGGTGTGCTCAGAAAAAGTGTAGCCTTTCAAGCGGAAGTCTGGACAAAATTTTGGTTAGTCGGAACATAAGGGAACATCGAGTAAAGATGACTCTGAACGGAAAATAAACAGCAAAGGCAATATGATGAAAATTACATTGGAACTTTATCTTTTGCAGTGGGAGTCCCTAGATTGATTGACCTTAAATACAATTTATATATTTTATTGCAACTTGAAATACAAAGGAAAAATTATACACGATTATCTCAAACCAGAAAATCATCTAATAGAATAACCATATCTAATAGAACCTCTCAGTTAAATAGCTAAATAGTTAATAATTTAAAAAAAACTGATCACATATTGTTCACATTCACAAAATACGAATAATACAAACATTCAATAATGCTTATAACAATAGGAAGCAATGAAACAAGCTGTATTTGAAGGAGGTTCGTTAATAAAATCCATAGCGGTTTCAAACACTGCGCCGCTGGCGGTGTGACTCCCGCAGATTCAATTTGAAAACAGCGTGACCTGGGTCAGTCCGGGATATAGCCCGGAGCGGTCAAAATGAATCGGAATTTCGTTAAAATACGAGGAAGCTATACAACTATAAACAATTTAACGCGTTTACTGTCCTTAGCAGATGTAGTGTAAAATATCAATAATTTAATCGTGATTTTATATTTTCGTCTGTCTCTTGAAAGTGAATCACTCAGAAAGCACTGGACAAATGTTTATCAAATCTGGTAAGGATTCAGTCTTGAGGGCAGCGTAAGTTATGTATCGGTATTATTCAGAAGTAGCAAACAGATATGAAAGCCAATCGATAATGTGGTCATTGCTAATACGTACACATATTTGTCTATATCACGACAAGTCCCACCTGATATTGTTCACATATCTGTTGCTAATCCTGAAGTGGAAGATGCAACGCCTAAAATTTTTAGGAAATTCAGGTGGAGATAGTTTCAACTGTAAATGCCGATCAATGAATTTCATGTTACTACGACTACACTTTAGCGTAATGTAGTGTTGAATGCCCTCAGGTTATGAAGACTCCGAGAAGAGCTATTTGAGAATGGCTGCAGGCAATGACGGCACGTTGACTGCAGGGCACGATGGCGCTCATTAGATAACATCTATATTTAGCACTGTACTGGCTGGCGTTGATAATGATGATACAGGATTACAAAGAGGTTTGAGAGAATTTTTTTTGTAAAAGTTGCAGTTTTCAAGTTGAATTTTTTTTCTAGCGATTACATGACAAATATTACACGATTAGCACATTATTTTGTGATTTCTTTAAACATACCTATACCTAACATATCTATATCTAACTACAGTTACATGTTTGCATTGTAATAAATAAATTAATTATGTTCAAATTAATAAATCTCAGGATAACTAAGTTCTCAATTCTAATTGAAATATAATTATGACGAATTCAAACAACGATTAATCGCGAATTGTATCAAAATTTAGTTGAAATTTGCTATGGTAATTCACAGTCTGCAGGCAATGTCGCACAAAGAAAGGTTAGCACAGATCTGAAGACGAAAGACAGATCCTCGCTACAATCTGCAACAATGTCCGGACCTCAGACATAGCTAAGCTATTGCGTTTGTGTTAATTGTGGCATTTTAGTGAAACCATTGTTCTATTAACACAGCTAAGTTACTACTACTATTTCATCACGGACGATCCTTCAGAGGGTTAGGCAAAGACCATCGAGTGTTAATACTCTATCCTTACAGACAATTTTTGTACGGGGGAAACCTTCAAAACGTACCAGATATACTGGGAAAGATACCGGGTTATGTGGGACTTTTACCGAACTAGTATGGTTGCACTAAATTAGTTATAGTATAGTTATACTAAATATTCATAATTATTATTAAGTGATATTTTCTCGGTTTATTAGTTTAGATGTAAGAAACGAAGGTCGCTCACCTACCGCGTGGGCTGACGAACTGCAGAAGACAGCGGGATATTGCTGGATTCGAAAGGCATAGGACCTGAAGGAGTGGCTTCGATAAAGGGAGGCCTATGGCCAGCAATGAACCTTCAATGAATGATTGTTGATTTTATTACAATAGCGCCTATTTAAAACTAATATTACAAATGTAAAGTACATTTGTACGTAACATTATGCTTGTGTTTCCCGATGAGGTAGGCAGAGGAGTGTAGTACACTCTCACGTTCCACCAGTTACGTTTACTATAGAATGGGTGCTGAGCCTATTGCAATACAATGGACACACATTCAGTCTCCGAGCCATTACTAGAATATCTAAGTTAGAAAAATCCAGTAGTGTCCGACCCCAGATTTGAAGCCACTGCCTTTCGACCGGCAGTCGAGCATGCAACCAACACGACGAGCAGGGCAGTCTACATTTGTACGTCTAATGAATATTTTCAACAAAACCAGCGAAAGGGTTTTGTTGAGATTTAGCATTAAAGTACCTTGAATCGTGGGAAATGACACGTGCTTTTTGGAATCCATCATTTTTAATTAACTTCCAAAACAGAAAAGGATGAAAGATTAATTTGGGTTCGTTTTTACATTTCCACGCGAGCAGATAAGGTCTGATACTTTTTAGACGATTTAAAAAGCGTTATTTTAACCATTTTCCACGTTTAAAAGTTTGGACCTGTACATTTTAAAAGTAAAGTTCTATATAAATATTCAAAACTTATTTCATCAATTTGTATTTAATATCTCCTCTGCCTAAAACCTGACACTGCGTCATTGGTTGAGGGGTTGTAAGCGCGACTATGAATCGAGAAGTCCCAAGTGCAAATAGCTGGTCGGATATCGGAATTTCTGAATCCATCCATCCAGTCTAATCCATCCATTGAAATCAATTAAATATTGGATTTTTCTTACTTAGAATTTTGCGATTAAAATTTCTGCTAGTGGCTCGGAGTCTAGACCAAAGCCAGGTGTATGATCTTAGGTTCACTCTGCGTTACATAGTGGGAAGTAAACGTAATTGGTGAAACATGCCTACGTCCTACGTCATCGGCTATTACAACGTGATGCTACGTTTGTTTTTATATGATTTTTCTAAATTTGTACAATTGGTTACGCGATCATATCAATATATGAATACATACTATGTTGTACACCAACAAGTTCCGCTTTATTATTAGTGACTTGTAATAGGCACATAACAGAAATAATTTTAATTAATTTACTTTTACTGCCTCGTTGGTCGTATTGGTTGCAAGTCCTGGGTTCAATTGTCAGGTTGGCCACTACTGAAACTTTTCTAAAGTAGATTTGCTAGTAATGGCTCGGAGTCTGGATATATGCCAGGTGTATGGCAATAGGCTCACCACTTATTCCATAGTGGGACGTAAACGTAACTGGTGAAACGTGGGCATATTCTATATTCCTCTGCCTATCTCTTCGAGGATTACAGGCTAGACGTTACGTAGGTTATTTTAATATGAAATTAATTAGAACCAATGTTCGGGGTGAAGTTTAAATCTAATAAAACCCGGCCGTAGTGAACCATCTGGAAAATTTCTGGCGTTTCCACTAAAATGTACACTAATGGCTATGATTACACATAACGTTAATCCACCGTGCGACAACGGTACGGATCAGCAAGCTGAAGTGGCATTGGGCTAGTCGCATCTGTTGCGGAATCGATAATCGTTGAAGTAGACGTGTTCTGGAGTGGAGACGACGACGCGTCTAACGTAGCGGAGCACGCCCTCCGGCTAGCTAGTCGCGATATACGCAAAATGTCTGGCAGCATGTAGATGCGCAGAACTGAAAGTCAAGATTAGTGCTGTTGGAGAGGCCTATGTACAGCAAAGACTGGAAATAGGCTGATGATGATGATGATAAGGATAAAGAGTTAAGACAAAAACGTAAACTTACATCTAATGTTTTTAATGCTTTAGTTTTTCACCTTTAATTGGACGTTGAGAATGTAAAAGCCATTTACGTTTGGAAATTTTTGCCGTCACACTAAATTTAAATCATAGCGAGTACTGTTCCGTGTACCTATACTTTAGACATTTGCAGCTTTGACGATGTATTTCGTAACTTTTTTTCCTTATAAATCCATTGTAACTCCATTGTAGCAAAATCCGAGCAATTCTGCAGAAAGTTCGGGAATTAGGTCTTGATGTATGATCTAAGTTTGAACTGCGAGTTCTTTAATGGCGCGCTCGATGTACTGACGGTGATATCAACATTCAAAATTGGAACACGCTCAGGTTGTTACTGTGATTTAATGGTTCTGTAATTTGAAAATTACTATTTCGTTTAGATCTTCATGAGTCACGCGCTATCCATTATATAGTTATATGTGGAATTCTATTGCCACCTGAAAAGCTTAAGCTTAATTAAAAATTATGTACTTATCCGATTTCAACTTCTAGTATGCCTGTCTACACTAAACCAACCTATAGCATACATAAGTTACAATATTTAAATTATAGCTAGCGTACAAGCAATTTGAGTGATTTCAATCTATAATCACATTAGTAATGTTCAAGATTATGAACGTGACATTACTATACGAGATCCCTTACGAGGCTGCGTTATCAATTATGTAATTATCAAGTTATATAAATTACACAGCGAACTGAGCGATAAGATTCCCGTTCGGTCGACAAACTCTTGCATAAACTTGCAACCAATATTAGCTTCTAAGGCTATCAACACCACTGCGCACATTCGTTAGCGGCATGCAATTAGGATCCAATTCCTGAACGAGTTTCACCATTAGTTGCACTAAGTATCTCTTAAAGCATTTCAAAAAGACGCAATTACGAGTATATGTTCTGGTATACATGCTCCTGCTAGCTAACGGCACATAAAGACAATTCAATTAATCACTATTGAACACTTAGTAAAAGTTAGGTTAATAAATTAGGAAAACTTATTATTTGGAGATTGTCCACCGAAAACTTGCTATGAAAATATCTATGACAGTCTGGTAAATGTTTAATGGTATGGTAAGTGTTTTTATGTTTCTCACTTTATTCTTGATCCATTTCTTCTCTTGTTTACACTTATAATTTGGCGAAAGTAATTTATGTTGATATGCCTTTTCACGTTCCAACAACCTATTCATTGGCCATCTTGAATACTCTGTGCTGATTGGTTTACAATCATAGCTTTTTTGAGACAAAATTGTGGTACAAAAACTTGGATATACATAGATGTTCTGTTGGCGTTTACAGTTTGAATACGGAATGTACGTTAGGCATCAACGGTCTCAGAAGGAAGCTCGGTAGCAACGTAATATAAAATTCTCTTTGGACAAAACTTAAACGGGACATCGGAATAGATGCGAACGAGAGTCAGACAAACTGCGAATCTAAAATACGAAAACGCATATGTTTGTTCACGCTCTTTCCTCTATTTTGTATGTCTATATTTCCAGTTTAGTAAATTTTTGCTACATACCTATACGTTTTAGAAAATTTCAGCAAAAGTTGATATACTTCTTATTTTGCAAAAGTACTCGTATATCATTTCGGTATGCATAATAATTTATTTATGATTTTTCAATAATTCAGTTCCTCCAGTTCAGAATTAGGTTTGGACAAAAAGGATAAGAAATCAAAGGCATGCTCAAAATTTTATTATGCGCCAAAATATCGTAACCCACACAAAGGTTTTGGAACAACTCACCTTGATTCTTCGAGACAAAAATGCGGAATTTAGAGTAGGGACAACACACGATCAGTAGTCTCGTGTTTACATAAATATATTCGTACTAAAGTCGCACGGCATTGTAATCTATCGACAATAATCACATTTTAATCAAAAGAACATCGAGTTTCACTCCTGGCTCTTTTCTATGGATCTAATGCACCTGTACCTGTGGAGTGGAAGCCGGTAAATGGCTGATATTTTAAAAAATCAGTAATTCACGCCTGTTTTGTAATATATGTACCTACTTATAATTATGCATTTTAAAATAATATTTATTAGAATTTTGATTATTAGATTTGTTTAGTTATGTATTTAAAAAACATATTTGCATATATATTTTAAAATAGCAGTTTTTTTTAATCTTTCATCGAGAGATATTCTAGAAGCTGCATTGAATTTTTTTCTGGAAAATAAAAAAAAACGATTACTGAGATCCACGTGTCTTTAGTATTTATTGAAAATGTCTATGCAATATGTTTTTTTAATTTAATAAATTTTAAATTATAGTGCACACACAAAACGATTTGCGACTAACTGAAACGGAGCCAAATGCGTCGACATCCGTGTTATTTAGCTGAAGCCGCCTCGCGGAGATCCTGCGGCAGACAGCGGGTACTCTGCGGCGACTGCCAGCTCAGTACTGCGGATGGAACACCCAACTTTATACGTCAATAGACGAGCCATTTTGAATTTTGCCTTCCTCTACTAATTAGATAGCACTTGATCTCGAAAATAAAGAAAATCTTATCATAATAGTCTCGAAAGCGACAGAAACTTCCAGAACAACCAGTTACATTAATGTTTTGCACCATTATTTGCAAGGCGACCAACGCACATTTTTGTAACCGACCGGAATTGTTTCTGATTGGTTTTGACCAACCGAATTACATGTTTATCAATTGATATACAAGAACTTTTTAAATGATAATGACCAAAATCAAGTGGTTATCACACCTCTCATATACGAACCGTGGTACTAGGTCGCTGCGGAAACTGAGCCAAATATGTCGAAATGCATATTATTTAGCTAAACCTGCTCCGCGAAGATCCTGCGGGAGATAGAGGAGCTTGCGGTGACTGCCAACTTCATACCGCGGGTGGATTCTTGAGTATGTACGCATTGAACACATAATACTTAAGATAATTTTAAAATACATCGTATAAATTTGTCAAAAAAGAACAATTTATTGTACCTTCATTAATTTATCATGTGTATTCATTAATTTATTGTACCTGAAATTTTAAAATATTTATGTAATTATATGTAATGCATATGTAATGCACCATATGAATTATTTACTAATTACATATGTGTATACGATTGACGAATATTTTGATCAATAATATTTTCGAGGCTATATTATTAATTGTTATTCATTCTTAAATTATTAATCTAATACATATTTTGTAGACATTTCCCGCATACGGTTATGACTAATGAATTTTCGCATGCCTTTATCGCTGGATATGAGGCATGTATATAATAAATATTATCAATATTTAATAGAGCTTAATAGTCAATAGAGCTTAACATTAAAACGAGATTTAGTAATGATTTTTATTTCGGAATACAGTCTTGAGTATTTTTGTATAACTAATTTATTATGCAATATGTTTTATGTACATATTATGCATAAGAGTAAAGTGATGAGTGTAGAAGAAACTCGGAAAGTGTGTAAGGATAAAGATATTTAGCATTCGGTGTTTTCTACCTACCCCGTAAGGGACATGACCTGTTGATGTAATAAAGAGATGTAACGTTATTATATTTTGATTCTTATGAGATGGGGTTGAAAACCAATAACTACCGCGACTTATGTAGATATATTGTGGCTGACCTTGGTATTTGATAATATGTAGCATCGATTTGAACAGGTGGTGTGGTAATATTTCATTTATAACATAAGATTGGGCCTCTATCTCGGCTGATGGAGAGCGTTAATGCGTCCTAACATGGAAAACGCATACCCAAACAAAGCCAACTTCCCTTTGAAATGTCCTAGGTTATATTAAGCTGAATGAATCTATACCAAAGCATGGATACCGCCAATCATTGATCACTTAAAAGGCTGTGTTCTTACTGGATAACTTTAATCGTGTTATATTCAAAATTGTTCGCCAAATTTGCGTCTTCCAAGCTTAAAGTTCCAGATGTTTAAAGTAAATTGTTAGGTAGACGGTTTAGGGAGGGCGATGTCGCTGTATTTTGTCTTTATTAGTTTTCTTCCGCGTCTCCTCGGAGCTAACACAATTTCGTGAGATGTCGCTAAGCAGTCTATCGAAACTCCGTGTTTATGGTGCGAGGCGTTTCGTCTTTTCGCGCAGACGGTTTCCTGTTTATGATATTTGCATAGAAAATTTGACGGGAATACTTTTGCCGCGTTCAAAAATTAATGAGATTTTCCACATACATTATCATGTTTTATAACTAAACAATATCAATATCAATACATAACAATCAGCTTTGTGTAATCGAAAGCCAGTATTTAGGATTAAGAGAGACTTTTTTTTATTAAAAAACAATAATAGTTTGATTGCTTCGTAGTAAATGCACAAACGTGGAAATCTACGTTTCACCAGGTACGTTTATGTCCCACTATGGAATAGGTGGTGAGCCTATTGCCATACATCGGGCACATATACAGACTTCGAGGCACTTCTAGAAAATCTAAGTTCGAAAAATCCAATATGCCGACCCAGTATTTGAACCCAGGACCTGATTGGCAGTCGCGTGTGCAACCAACATGACCATCGAGGCTTTCAGCAATATTTTGTATTTAATCCAATCTACCGACTGTCACATATGGTAGTAACATTTAATTTAAAGCATTTACTTTTCACGTCTCCTGGCTACATCTTATTAGACCCCGCATTACTATTACTTCGAATGTTGCCAAAGAAACTGGACACATGGACACAGCCCAAAAAGCAGTATTTATGACAAATATATTTATGAAAAAACACCTTTATTGCGTTCCAAAATGGTTCATTTTCTAATGACAGCCCTTATCAAATACATCTCCTTATATATACAAGCGGTATTGGCAACTAGCCAGTGACGTATCCACAAGATTTCCTGCACTGAAATACGCTTTTCTACATGACATTTCGAGTTATATCGATAACTAACTATAGCTCTCTTTTTGACGCTAATCAGAAACGTGAGTGTGAAAAAGACGGCGATTTCTGCTCCTTGATTTTCCTGACCATGATTCGTTGAAATTTCATTGAAAAATGAAAATTTCAGTTATAACTACGAGTAGGTACTTAAAATATTTGAAGTCGGACTTGAGCAATTTTTGGAATAAGGAAAAATGAATTTTATTTGATAGAAGATCTTGTGATTTGCGATCTCCAACCAGCATACCTAACCTAACCTAATCCCCGATTATGAGCAAAAACCCTATGCCCAACAGTGGACTAAAACATGATACGAATAATGTAGTTTTAGAACATCCCTTATCAGTATATAAACTATCAATTGTGAGTTGTGTCAATGTTTTTTTACTTACACGTCTGGTATATAACATGACTTCAGGCACAGTTTTAACTTACTTTCTCCTGACAGTCATGCATCTGTAAGTCATAAGGACAGATTGGAGGCGAATAATTGTGAATGCTTTTCGTGTATTAACATAACACCATGCGTATATTTACTCCAAGGGGTAAGAAGAGCAGTGCAGTAGGTCTACTATTCACCAGGTGTATTATATCTCTCATGTAATTGGGAATAAGCTTTCGACACCCGGTTCAAATCCAGCACTAATAAAGTATTTTATAATAATTGAACCAACATCTTGGGGCAGAGACAGGTTGAATATTGCATTCTTAATCGAACTTTGGGCGTTACTTCTCTATCGCTAAACCAGACTTCTTGTTCAAAAATGAAGACCACGGAGCATTTCGACTTATAATTTACGTTGCTTAAATTTTATATTAATTCTATCGATCCAGCTCGCGGATGTCTTAACACCATAGCTCGACTAGTACTGTGCTTATTTCAAGGCGTCTTCTATGACTGGCAACAGCGAAGGTGTGTCGTAAGAACAAGAATCGTTATTCATATGTCGTTGTTTAATTTGTTTTTATATCAAAATTGGAAGCCCTCGGTCTTCAAGCTTATAACCTGTAGGCTATTGAGGTATATGGTTTTTTTTTTTATAATTTGTGTTATAGTAACGTTATAGAGGGATGTAAAACACTCCTAAGTTTCACCAGTTACGTTTGCGCCCCACTATGGAACAGTTGGTGAACTGATTGCCATACACCGGGTATGAAACCAGACTTCGTGCTACTAGAAAATTAATATAGAAATTCTAGTTAGAAAATCCAATAGTTCCCGACCCGAGATTTAAACCGTCTATTTTATATAATATCGATATAAATCATTTTCGATCTGCTAATTCAACGCATATTTACTGGCAATGCCCACACACACACATCTGCAAATGTCCACATCTGTAAAATTGTAAGCGCTAGCAAAAATTGGATGGCCATAAAATTGTACATCATAAATTGTATTCAATCACATGATATAAGAAACAATTTTTCAACTGCATTAGGAAAGTTGTAATTCTACGGAATATTATTGCCTGGAGGCCACTTTTCTAAAAAGCAATAAATATAATGGATATAGGGAGCAATGAAAGCCAATCGCCTTCTATATCCAATATTGGACCTACATTGAGGCTGTGTCGCGAAGAAATTCAACTTACGAAATATTACAGCCCAAGTTGAATTGTAACGGATTATATGGTTCTGGTGGCCTGGCCCACGGCGTTTTCCGATTCTGAAACTAGGGTTGTCGACTTACTTAAAAGGTAATTCTACATTTATATTTACCCCTTCCAAAATATTACTTACATCATAATTTGATTGTTAATATACATCATCATGCCGAGTCCTGCACGGGTTAGGCAGAAAATATTTGGTGGTTCTATGTAAATTATTGTATTACAAGTAAAGGATGTCAAGACAGATATACAAAGCGAATGTTGATACGTGCAAGTGTCTACCGAGACCGACTCTCACTTAACTTGACCAAACATATCATAACATATCAGCTGATGTGGCTGACAAAACTCTTTGAAACCGACGTGCGCGTGTAAAAAGAATAATCAATGTAGAAGAATTTCATCGAGCCTCTCTCCTGCCCCCTGCTCCTCCCTCCCTCCCTCTCTGCTCCTTCTCCCTGCTCCTCCCCCCCCCCCCCCCTGCCCCTGCTCCCTGCCTACATCATGAGAGACCTACCGTGACGATATTTTAATGAAAATATTATTAGGTTTAATTTTATTAAATACAAAATTTATGAATTATCGACAGCCCTACGTCTGTCCCTTGCTGGATTTAATCTCTGAAATCTATTGTCTTGAGAATTATGACTTAAAACCGAATCGTCAACTGTTTGATATATATTGCTCGTGTCATATAAGTTTTAGAAACAATTTGATGAACTTTATAGTGTGCTTTTTATAGAGTGGATTTAGACACATCCATATTGCCACCAAGATTTTCTTTCTCAGATTAACGTAGATAACGTCGATCGAATGAAACATGCCATTACACCTGTAATACCCGAAGAGGTAGGTAGAGGAGTGTAGGACACTCATTTCATCTGATGTCATCATTCGCCCCACCATGGAATAGGTGGTAAAAAATTAACTTATTATCAATAACTGCGGAAATGACGACAACCGTACTGCTCGACATTTATTTGCTACAGTTTTGTGTTTAAATGAGAATCTTAGGCAATGTCAGCACAAAATTATCCACACGGTTCGTACTATAGAAATAGGTGTGATTACATACATATACATACATATTTATACATACATATGTATGTGATATATTAATGTGTTTTCTTGCGTATATTTATATTGTCTGTCAACTGTCAATGTTATTGTTAGTTTTTAAATTAATGTTTATGATAGAAGGCGTTCAATTATTATGGTAATAGGAGAGAAGAGTAGGTACTTAATAAGATAAAATAAAGATAAAACATCTTTGCCTCAAGAAAAGTTCACTTCAATGGCAACAGGCATACTTAAATAGTACTACAATGTAATGTATAAATAATGTTATAACAATAATATTATCTTGGTTCATCTCCACACACATGGCCATCTGATAACAAAGTAAGCATCAAGAAAACTTGTGTCATGGTAACCAGACGCCAACCACTTTTATACTTATAAATACATACTATACTTTTTACAACCAGGCACAGAAAAATACTTGTACTCCTCACACTAACTGTTGTTCTAGGTGGAAATCGAACTCACGACCTCCAGCGTAATTATTAGGTTTACTAACCACGACACCAACGAGTCTGTCTAGTAAATAAAGATGTAGAGTTGTGTGACAAGTTGCATAAGTATGTATCACATAATTTGTAACAATTGCTTCCATATGGTTATTATGTCATAACGGCAGGCCCTTACAGGGTAAGAGGAAAGTCACTTGGGGCATATAAATTCTTACAAATCTGCCGTGCCTCTTCCAGATTCATGATTTCGTTTTCAATAACGTATTAGTTGTACTGATTTCCCGGGACTTCCCGATCGGTGGTTGCGCTGGCCACCACTCAGCCAATGATACGTACACTTAATTTATTATACAAATAGTATACCTACTAAAAGTTCGGCTATTGTAAAATTTACAGATAACAAGGCGATTTAATATTCCTGATTATTCTTGAGTGCTTTGACCGAAGTTTCAACCTCGTTATAGAACTTTCCCCCTTCAAGCATCAATTTAAGAGCATCTTCACAGATAATCCCGGTGCTAAGCAACCTTCCAGTTCGAAGGCAATGGGAGTTTTACATATTGGTGACTTATCTAATGTCAATTATTACCCTTTGAGATTGAGCATCGATATAATAATAATAATAATAATAATAATATCTTGGGACATCTCCACACACGACCATGTGATCCCAAACTAAGCATCAACAGAGCTTGTGGTATGGTAACCAAACCGCTGATAAATTACATATATACATATAAATATATACTTAAACATATATATTTTTTACACCCAGACACAGAACAAATACCTGTGCTCATCACATAAATATTTATTCTGGGTGGGAATCGAACCCACGACCCCCAGCGCAACAGTCAGGTTTACTAACCATTGCACCAACGGGCCAGTTAACCAACCTTTATATACTTAATTCTCATTTCTTACGAACACTTTGCAAAATGTAAAGTCAATTAAGCATTTAGTAAAAAAAGTTAAAAAGGTATCCTTAATGGAGCATTATTGGACATTGGACAGATGACCATTCTCAGATGACAGATTATCATTAAAATCGTTTTGGACCATCTTACGAAAAACTTTAAAAAATAAAAATAAAACTACATAAAACTTTTCTGCCGACCGTACTATAAGCAAATATTCCTCGTTCTATCAGGACATCGTACATTTGAAATATTCATACGGTAAGCGGTAGCATTAATGTTCAATGAAGCTTCTGTCATATGGCTGGCTCCTTTGTGTCTGGCGGAATATTATAAAGGACGTTTTCCAATACTTTAGATCATTGTACTTAACTGATCCTTTTTTACATTTCTCTACTGCGTTTTTTTTTCTAATATTCCTTTACATATACAAAATCTATAAAGTCCGTATCATACCCATAATTTCATACACACATTTCCATAGTCTGATTTATACTACATACTTACATTATACATAATACATATAAAAGATTCTTTTACACATTGACTTATATGAGATATTTTTCATAAATACTCATCTTACTTAAAAAAAAACCTATAGGTTATTAAGAAACATTTGTAGCGACTGCCAAAACCATTATCATCATCGGCCGATTGCAGTCCACTGTTGGACTTAGGCCTCAACAGAGCCTCCACAGGCCTCCACATAAGGTTCACCCATAAAGTTCACCCCGCACGCGGGAAATAGGAATCCCATACCCTGTATACCGCGAACTGCTGAAATACTCACTCCATAATCCTATTCAATCTTTCTCACTTCATCAACCGCTGCAAGTACGCGCGAGTCTGCGGCTACAGATTGTGTTACATTACAGCAATTGTATACGATTTGATATCATTAGCACCCCGCCACCACCCCCTCACCCCCCACGTGCTCGCCGTCTATTCTTTGCGACTCCTTGCAAAAGTTTGAGTAAGAGTAATACACGTCTCGTACCGAATTTAATTGTAGAGTCACCATGATACTGTGCGGTGTTGTGGTTACTTTATATTTTTTGTACTACAGGCTTTGGACTGTCTACTAGGTCGTGTTGGTTGCATGTACGAATGCCGATCGGGAGTTCCTGGGTTCAAATCCCGTGTCAGGCACGATTGGTTTTTTTAATTTAGATTTTCTACTAATTTAGGTTTTCTAGTAGTATGTGTGCTCGGAGTCTGGATAAGTGCCCGGTATATGGAAATAGGCTCACCACCTATTCCATAATGGGACGTAAACGTAACCGGTGAAACGTGGGAGTGTTCTGCATTCCTCTGCCTACTCCTTCGGGGATTACAGACGTGAAGTTACGTCATTGAATTCTACTGCGACAATCTATAAGGGTAATTTATACGTGTGCTATGCAAACGTTTCTAAATACTATGTCATCCAAATCTACGAACGGAAGAACGTTTGTATAACCATATTGAATGTATCGCTAGCCCCTAATATCGTTGTTGCGTACGATAATGAATTAGCTAGCCCCTAGTAATATCGTTGCGTAGATAACTGGGTAATAGGTAAGTACGTCACCAAAGACAAGCTGTTAAAAATACATTATATGTTGAAATATAGCTAAGCTGTTTCGTTTCTACATATATTATCAAGTTGAACGATAAAAATATACGAGTGTTCTTAAATTAAACGAAAATTTTAAAAATAAATACACACATGAATTGAAAATCGGCGATATTTAAAAATACTAGATAATAATAAATAAGCCGTCTTAATACACACATTTATAATACAGTTATATATTTTATTAATTAGGGCTCAAACCCTAACCCTTCTTGCCTATATTTCATTTAAATATTTCGGAACAAAATCACACACCCAAGGTCGTTTCCTAAGTGTGTATGCACCATGTTTCAGGGGGATAAAGACGTCTGAAATAGCGCGATAAAAATAAATAATTGTCAGAGGTGCGTCGTCAGAGAGTAACGAGCACTCGGCTGCTATACTGTGCTTACTTCAAGCGTCGACACACGTCTGGAGCTGACGGGGGATCTATTTCGGGAACACCGGTCTCATGCTAATGCTGATCCGACTGCTCCTTTGTCTTATTAAAAATATATCGGTCATTACCTATATAAAAGTACGTAGTTTATAAAAGCATTCCAATATGGGAAACATCCTCAGTGCTACCCCGACAAGAGGACAAGTCGCAATCACTGGTAATAGCATAACAAGTGAAAGCGAAACAATGGACGACGTCAGTGCATCTCATGATACCGATGAAAGGGAAAATGTCTCAGAACAGTTCCATGATACGATAAGCGAAGATGAAGATCAAGTTCGGGCTAAAGTGAAAGAAGATGAAATGAATGAATTTAGGAAACAATTAAATATAAAACGCGAACAACGGAGAGAAATATTAGCTCGTCACCGATCTGAAAAACAAAGTTTGGAGAAAGCTTTAGAAGAAGAAAAAAACACAAAAATACAATTAATTGAAAGAAATAGATTATTGCAAGAATTATTACTTAAGCACCATATTGAAATTCCCGAAAACATTAATTGTGTTGACGATTGTGACCTTTTCCAAGTAATAAATCAAATGAAAGATGAGTTCGAAATATTAAAATCTAACAATAACAGACTAAGATGTGATTTATCAGAGTCCAATAACGCTCTGCAAGCTGCGTACGCTGACATAGCCGATTTGAGTGTCCAAAATACGGAATCCATTAAACAAATTAACGCATTAAAAGAAGTGATATCAGTTAGTAAGACTATGATACATCTACGGGAACAACAACTTAATCAGGTAAGAATATTTGTAACAATATTTCGTTTTTTTATACAAATCTATACTAAGTTTCAGAACAATATAGGTACACTGCAATTTGAATAAGGAGGGTGTGTTTGTGATAATTTGTGAAATACTGGCTTACGACCAATTTTATTCATACAATTTTTTTAAAAAACGTAACATAACTTCACGCCTGTAATCCCCGAAGAGGTAGGCAGAGGAATGCAGAACACTCCCACGTTTCACCGGTTACATTTACGTCCCACTATGTAATAGGTGGTGAGCCTATTGCCTTTATAACTAGAATAAAATGACTAAACACTTTTACAAAGTTATATTAATATTTTGATGGCAGTTCATTCGTCGTTGTAAAGCAGTGTCGCAGCTTAATAACAATAATCGTGTTATTTGTTTTTCAATGCACTAAAGACGAACGACCTATACCTACGTAGTACTCCTGCCGGTCAGGGACCGCCAGAACACAATGTGTGCCTGCCTCGCTTTGTGTCGTTGGCACAGCATGTTGACAGTCCGCCAAGCAGTCGAGCAACGTACAATTTATAGCTTATTACCACAATTACTACAACGAGCTCGTCACAATTTAAGTCGTCATAATAACACCGAACGGTCTTAAATTACATATAATAGTTAATTATATTTTTCAACAGCTTAAAAACAAATTGAATGAAATAGAACAATCATTAGCGGACAGAGAAGCTAATATTTTGTCAGTGGATCTAAAGCAAGAGTATGAGCGTCAACTGCATAATATCCGAACTTTGCGAGGCCTTTACGAGGAACGGGCTCGGTTGGCCGAGGCCACGAGGCAGGCTCTCGTAAAGGAGCTCGAAGAACAGAAAATACTCAAACAAGCAGAAATCAATAAGTATGTTCATGTTTTGATAATATAATTGATCACTATAAATTTTTAATCAATGCATGGTAGCTACTTGAGAGTGACGTATAAAAACTCAGTATTTAATGTTTCACCGTAATTTTTGGTTTACTTTTAGGTGCCAAAAACTAGCCGAAAATGTGGAAGAACTTGAAATAAAAGTTAGTACCTTAGAAACTACTATAGAAGATAAAAATAGTCAAATTGCATCATGTCAAGAAGAAAGTCGGGGCTTGAAAGCTGAAATGGAAGTCGTAAATAAGGTTATAATTTTTTCTCAGTTTTATAACAGTTTTCTGAATTTGGTGTAAGGAGAATACTGTTTTTTTTATTAAATTAATTCATTTTCTTTTATAGCTATTTTCACAGGTTCTTTTAGGATATAAATCAAAAAAAGATCTTGATCAGCTAGTACACAGGCTTGAAGAAAATCACGGTTTATTAACACATATGGCAGAAAGGGAAAATGATTCTGAATCATCTTCTGCTCTACCTAAATTACTATTGGAAATAGTAAATCAAGTGGATAGCAAAGAGAATAGAGATGCCGAAATTGAAGAGTCAAGCAAATATTCAGAAATGGGTGATATTCAAGATAAAACTGTCAATGATTCAGGTATATCTTTCTCTTTATGCAATAAACAAAAATACTATCAATTGTATAATATTACATTGCAAATGTATGTCGCATATATGGCATCGAATAACAGAAAAAATAAAATTATTGAAAAGTGATTTAGATTTCTTCATTGCAATTCCATTAGAAACCTAGTCACACGTTTTGTTCAGTACTTATACTATCTATTCGCGCTTCACCTAGCTGAATCTTAAAATGTCGTAACACTTGATAAAATTTTTGCCCCGTCAGCAAAATAGTTTCACTTTAATAAATTACACTATGATCAAATTAACAACAGTGCAATTAGCAGTACAATATATGTATGTATATACTCTTACATTTCAGACGCGCATGCATCTTCGAATACCAAAGCTGAAGAAATAGTTAAAAATTTGCCAAAAGTATGGCGTGTTCTAATAGAACTCTTGAGTCATCAAAGTCAAGCAGATTCTAATACAGCTGATAGAGTAACAACATGTTACAAATCGGTTGAAACCAAGTCCGGTCCAGTACTAGTTCCAAGTGTTAGTCAAACGTATATCAGACTAAAGGTGAGATAGTTATATATAAGGTTAAATGTGTCATCATCTTTTTAAATTTGTGAGTCACTAACTTCAAAAGAATAAATATACATTCATGACCAATGATCTTGTGCTACTCATAAAAATCCACATTACTCTTTTGGTAGCCAGCCAAAAATCATTACGGCTTTCTTAAAATCCGAACAACCACTTATTATTAATTTTCATTGAAAATCGTTAATATATCTTTATATTGTATTTTCAGGATCTAATAATTGAAAAATTATCATTAATAAAAGAAGTCAACCGAATGAAACAACTAAATACTCATTTAGAATCACGGTTAGGAGAACAAGAAAAGAGACTTTGTCTGGTAACTACAGAACTAAGCAAAACATGGCATGTCGTTGGTCGATTACGTAGACATCATCATCAATTACATACCCACGAAAAGATACTTAAGTATGAGTTACAACAAAAGAGAAAACTATTAAATGAGCTCAAAGAAGAACTTGAATACTGTAGGGAAAAATGGGAACAAGCTCGCGAAAAAAATTCTCAATCTGAAAAAGATTGGCGAAAACTGAGAACTGAATTTTCAAATAGAAAAGTTAAGCCTGGTTCTTTATCATTAAACACTTCGGCCGAGAGTGGTTATAGTGATGAAAGACCATCAGATGAATCATCAGAATCCAATGATGAAAGTGAATATATAACAGAACCTAAGGTAAGGTGTAAGAAGAAAATTAAAAAGTCTTTTGAGACAGTATTAGACTCAAGTACTGATTTCAACTTAGCTGCGGAAAGAGAAGATCCAGCTAGCGATATGCTTGATGTTGCTGATTTACCGCTCGATACTCAAGACGAAATCCATGAAATCTGTGATATATCAGACTCGAACATCGAAAATGTACTTAAAAGTGATAAAACGTACGAGGAAACGGAAGATGAAATAGGAGATATTGCTAATGATTCTTGCATTGAAGATGGATCAAATGCAAATTGTAAAAACATAAATTCTGAAACTGTTTCTAATCAAAGTAATGACGTAACAGTAGAAGTAGACCCTGCTGCAATTTTAAAAAGCATTAAAGAACAAAATGAAAGATTGGCTAAAAGAGACCAGAAATTAGAAATTTTGGAAAAGGGTGGAGTTGCCTTATTAAAGAAAACTCAAACGTTAGCCAAATATAGTGACCAAATTAATAATGCATTAGACCATCTAATCAGTCGGCCTTCATCAAGCAAGCAATATAATTTAGACGGCTTAGACGTAACAAAAACTGAAAATGTCACAAAAATTACAACGCATGTAGTACTGGACATAACTGATGACGAGTTAGCTCTGAAGAGTGAAAATGAAAATTCAGAAAATGACGCAAACTTAAGTACAGAGGAATCCCAAAAATTAAATAAGAGCAATAACGAATTGGTAAAATACGAAGATAATAGCCAACCTTCTTGTTCATTTCAAGTTATTACCACACAGATACCTGAAGTTGATTTTAAATCTTTAGACTACGGCAATAATCAGGACAAAGATGAAGCGCTTCAGAAATTGAAAAATGACGAAGTGGTCAACAGACTTACACCGAATTATCTCGCGGAACAAACGGATTCCTTACGTACTCAACAAGATGACAGTGGCTCGTCTGAAATTTCCGAGAAAGATCAAGGAAACGTTATAGAAACCATTGATGGATCAAGTACTTTTAATGACATAGATCACGAAACCCGATTCGCGGCAAGGGATCTGCGTCTAAAGAGACTTGAGGAGCAAACAAAATCACTCGTTAGTAAAGTCAATAAAACTACCACTAAAGCTGTTAAAATTAATTATAAACTTGAAGAGTTGCATAATATTTATGGCTCTGATAATTCGCGCTCTGGAACACCATCAGAAGAAAGCGAAGATATTTCTCAGGGTAAAGAGCATGATAGTAAGGATAACCACAATCAAGATTAAGTGAATCGTATGTTTCTACTGCAATTTATTTCATATTTGTACGTTAAAGGTTTATACTGCTATGACTTTGTTATACTGCTGTGACAAGTAATTATACGTACAAACGTATATACCTATTTTCTTTTTATTTTGCATGTACATTCATATCTTCACGTCGGGGTCCTCATGGGGTAAGCAGAGACCACCGAGTGCCAATTATCTCTATCTCGTTGGTCGTGTT
Source organism: Mimoniades nurscia nurscia (assembly GCA_018246595.1). NCBI lineage: Eukaryota > Metazoa > Arthropoda > Insecta > Lepidoptera > Hesperiidae > Mimoniades > Mimoniades nurscia. The sequence continues at coordinate 21,820 of DWFO01000290.1, forward strand.
GATTGCAAGCCCGGCTGCCGAACGAGAGGTCCTGGGTTCAAATCTCCGGTCGGGCATTATGGGATATTTCTAGTTTAGATTTGCTAGTAGTGGATATGTACCTCTAGATATGTACCTCGTGTATGGCAATAGGACCACCAGTTATTCCGTAATGAGACGTAAATATAATTGGTGTAACGTGGGAGTGTGGGTACTACACTCCTGTGTCTATCTCTTCGGAGATTACAGGCGTGAATTTTAATTGATTATTTTTTATATCGCCTTGATGTGCATATGCTGCCTTTAATGTTTCTCTATACAGCCCAAATGAATCCACATCCAATGGGATAGGAGGCGAGCCTATGGCCATATACCGAACATAAATTCAGTCTCCGAGCTACTGCTACTACTGGGTAATCCAACTTTGAAAGATCTTCATGTCAATTGAGATTTATTTATATGATCCCGCTTATAGGTTCCCTCGTAAAGTCGAGGTAACCGGCGGTGCGCGCGTCAGTGCGTGCGTTCTGCTGTGCACCAGCTGACAGCGGCAGGCGCTCGCTGACAGTTCATCTGAT